>PVKP010004478.1:0-97378 GCA_004027715.1 Plecturocebus donacophilus | reverse complement strand
AATAATGGGATTGCTGGGTCGAATGGAATGTCTATTTCCAGGTCCTTGAGGAATTGCCACACTGTCTTCCACAATGGTTGAACTAGTTTACACTCCCACCAACAGTGTAAAAGTGTTCCTATTTCTCCACATCCTCTCCAGCATCTGTTGTCTCTAGATTTTTTAATGATCGCCATTCTAACTGGTGTAAGATGGTATCGCAATGCAATTTTACCAATGAACTGTCTGAAGTCAACAGCAGGTCATCCCCTTTATCATATTTAGCCCCATCAATATTTATTCCTATCAGCACCTAGCAAATACAGCATTTTATACAAAACAGCATTATAGTTGCTACACTTGCTGAAACACTGTAAAATCTAGAAAACAGGACCATTTCAGAAGTTCTGAATATAGCTGAGAAGGATCCAGTGTGGCTGTTAGTTAACAGCGATAGTTTCAGATGTAAACATAGAAATAACTCACTCTTTCGTTAACTAATTTTAGTGAACAATGTAAGGTAAAGCAAAAAGTCACCACATGAATTCAAAGACCCTGTTTAAGAGAAGGCCTGTGTGTGTGTGATTTAAAGTACTGTCTTACCTATGTCTGTGAGATGAATGAGAGAGGAGCAATGGGTCCATGTCATGGGTCCACGTCACCTTGTCTAGGGTAGTGATGGCACCTCCATACATGATACCAAGTAAGACACCACAGGGCGTCCTTGATACGGTGTTATCATGGGAGGACAATGGAACTTAGAATTAGAAATGCTGGGGCCAGGCACAGTGGCTCACACCTGTAAGCCCAGCACTTTGGGAGGCCGAGACGAGTGGATCATTTGAGGTCAGGAGTTCAAGACCAGCCTGGCCAACATGGTGAAAACCCATTTCTACTAAAAATACAAAAAATTATCTGGGTGTGGTGTCACGAGCCTGTAATCCCAGCTACTCGGGAGGCTGAGGCAGGAGAATGGCTTGAACTCATGTGATGGAGGTTGCAGTGAGCTGAGATCGTGCCACTGGGCAATAGAGTGACACTCCATCTAAAAAAAAAAAGAAAAGAAAAGAAAAGAAATCCTGGGTTCAAGTGTTGTTTTGTCATTTATGATGTGTAATCCTGGGCAAGAAACATGAACTCTTTGAGCCTTGATCTCTGCATCAATTAGATAGAATCATAAGGCTACTCCATTGGGATGTTTTGAAGACTCATGCAAATAGTGGGCTTTGTAAACTGTAAAGCACTGTACAAATGCCATTAGTATTGAAAGAAATAAAAAGCGATGTTATGTAGCATCCTCCAAACTCCAGCGAAAAGCAAAGGGGCTTTTTGGTGTGGAAGCTTTCGGCCTGGGCAGTCTGAGAGCCCATTCACCATGATGGCGCCACAGTCAGGGGCGGCAGAGGGGAAGCCAACCCTGGCAGCGAGGGAAGGGGCACATCAAAACCCACACGTGGCAGGGGTCGCTTGGCTTCAGCCTCCCCTCCCTGGAACCAGGGCATTCATCAGGATACTATGAAAGTTTGGTTTAGTCAGAGAAAACAGCTCTGCCTTTTCTCCTCCCTCAAAAAGGTTCAAGGAAGAAACTTCAGTTCCTAGAAACCAGTTTCCAATCAGACAGCACTCTTTCTTTCTGGAAGCCAGACTGGGGGCCTGAATACAGAAGATGATATCCCTTACAGAGAAGGAAGAGGAAGAGATCACTTTTCTTTTTAAATGAATTGGTTCCCATTACTGTTCCAATCATAAACACGTCTTGTCCTCTTTTGTGTTCATACCTGAAAACAATCAGCATGCAAACAGCCTGTCAGTACTTTGCACCCATGACCCTCACAGGTGCTCTGTCTATAAATATAGACTATTGCTTGGTAGGCGTTGCCCTGTTCTCCTTGCCTGGTTCCGACTGCCTTGTTCCTAGGATGAAGCATCCTCCCTCGGCCCCAGAACCTCCTGAGCTGTGGGTCACCCACTCACTCTCGCTGAAGAACCAATGATTGAAGCCATAGTCTGTTTGCAAATCATGACTGTCAGAGAGGCAAGAACTTCGGAAGGCATTACTTAAACTGGATTATTCTTTGTAGAGGAGGGCACATCAACAAAGAATCTGTTGCGTGTGCTAAGCGGGCATTTTAGAGGAAAAGCGCCGTGCTGGTGTATAAAAATCTTTTGTGTGAGCTACTTTTAGGATCCTCTGGTAGAACAAGGAGCCACGCTGGCTTCTGGCTCTGTTGACTGCTCACGGCTGTTTGCAGATAAGAACACAGGCGAATCTGAACTCTACATAGTTTATTTCTTCTTTGCAAATCAGTGTGCCCTGAATGAATAGGGAGCGGGGAAAAAGCTTACAAAGTGTATTATCGTTGAAGAATCACCAATATTGATCTTAGAGAGTTACCTTTGTCTCCCAGGGTCCTGATACCACCTATCAATTAGTGCTAACAGACACGATCAGTTGGGAGACTAGTAACAGCTTTGCGGTTTCCACAGGGCTTTCCTGTACATAACCTTGTTTGTTTTGTTTAGTTCTGCTCCTTGGAAGGTAGGGAAAAGAGAAATGATTGCGACTCCTGCTTTATAGGACTCCCTGTCTGGTGTTACCCAGCTAGCACAGCCTTCTGGTTCCAAATTCTTGCCATTTCTGCAACACCACACTTCTTTCCTGGGAAAGAAGAGGAATGTCTAAGAGAGGCTAAGTTTTTCCACTTTCAGTGGGGACAAACAACAGAATTTGTGAATTTTATCTTCTCTTTAGAGCAGTGGCTCTTAACCCTGGTTGCACATTAAAATCGTCTAGGGAGCTTTTAAAGGATACCTTTGCCGGGACTTTACCCCATACCAATTAAATCCAAATCTCTGGGGGTGGGCCTAGGCAGCTGTATTTTTCAAATGCTCCCTGGGTGATTCTAATGTGTAGCTAGGGTTATGATTCCCTGTTTTAGAGTCATCATCAACAAAACACTGGTTGCCTTTTTTCCACTTTTAAACCACTTTGGGAATGTAGTAATGAGAAATCCTAATCACCACTTCGCTGATGGCCTCAGATGATAGTCCCTGGCCTTGGTCCTTAGTAGGGATTCAAATTTATCTGGAGATTGACTGACATGGGATGCTAAAGAAAGGCTCTTACGCCTGGATCTGTAACAGTGGCATTGTCAATCCAGAAACTTTGTGAGATAAATAAATTACTTCTCCATCCATTCACACCTTTTAATTATGTTACCTTAATAGTTTTACTACTGATGACCAGAAAATTAACACTTATCAATGATACTGCTACCAACATCTAACAATTACTTTTCTTTATTAACTAACTAGTGGCTGTTTTTCTCCTGCTTATTTTTTTAGTTATCAAATAATTACAGATAACTATTCGTTTCAAGGTTAACTTAGTAATCCACCTGTGAATACATACCATTCTTAGGGAAATTTTATTAAGAGTTAAGGCATTATGGGAATAAATATATGTAAGTGGAGTCCTTTTATAGTTATTTACAAAATTGACTCATTACTGACAAATTTATGCTGGATGTACATAAAAGATTCACTTTCTATTAGGTTTATTGTTTTTCGTGTACGAGTCTCTTTAAAACATGCACTAATTGGCAAGCGTATTTCTCAGGAGTCAATCCTGTACTAGGTGTTGGGGTCACAAATAGAATACACTCTGGATAATCCCCCATAAGAAATGTGATGATGCAGATATCAAAAAGCGAGACTGAAGAAGACAGAGGGACTTTAGGAGGAGTTGGCTTTTCACTGTGTCTGTTTAAGCCATTTCTAAATAAACACTTTTGGTCTTGAATCTCCAAATCACCATATTCATTGAGTTCTAAGGCATATGTTTTCCACATTTTATGTAAAAAAAAAAAAGGGAATATTTATAAATTGAATCTTTTTGTTCTTTTCAGTACACTTATGTTAACTGTGTGTTTTGTGATTGAGGGTATTTTACTGTCAACAAAATATGGCATTATGGCATTACATTTGTTAATTAATTTTCTTTCTGAAATTTACCTAATATCCAAATTCAAAACCAATAATGCCTTTCCCAGTCTCCTTCAGTGGGACTACAATTTGGAATATCTTCCAAATCCCTGTACTTCTATTTCTATAGCAATAAAATGGTAGGTAACACCTGATTTAGTTTTCTATTTTTTTAAACTATTATTAGAGAAAAATATTAATGTCAACTAATCTAAATCTTTAAAAAATAGATTTTTAGTGCCAGTAGGACTACTGCAGTGTCTTATACTAATGACATCGAGGAACACATCCTAGTAGGGCCACTGCAATCATTTCTGAGAATGGAATGAAAAATGTGACAGATAGCCCATAGCTTTAAACAACTCTCAATGACATGGACTTGATGTGCCCAGTGACTAAGTCTGTCCTCAAATGTCAGTGAGTGTCCAGTGGTCTCAATGCATTGTAATCTGGTGGCCTGAAATAGTTAACGTGCTTCCCTAAGTAACCTACTTTCCACCAGGGCATGGCTAGGACACTGGGTAGAATTTAGAGTCTGTGAGTTAGAAGATCATTTTTCATTCATTTTGATTTTTTTTTCATTGTTGCAGGTGCTTTGAATATTAAGTGTTGCCTGATTAGTAACTCATGCTGTTATGATTTAGCCACTTTTCACCTTTCCCCTTCATGTCATATGAAATTGGAAGAATATGACATTTAAGTGTATATACTTTTCTGGTTTTAGACTTGGACAGTTGAGATTGTGAGATTGTTATTTCACATAGTGCTGTATCACTACCAAAAAAATGTTTGCTGAGAGAGCTGTCTTACAATATGCATATTGGGCCGGCATCCTTGTAGCACTCTTAATAGATCATGTTGGTCGGGCACAGTGACTCAAGGCTGTGATCTCAGCACTTTGGGAGGCTGAGGTGGGTGGATTGCTTGAGGCCAGGACTTGGAGGCCAGCCTGGGCAACATAGGAAAACCGCATCTCAAAAAAAAAAAAAAAAATTAGCTGGGTGTAGTGGTGCACACCTGTAGTTCCAGCTAACTTGGAGGCTGAGGCAGGAAGACCATTTGAACCCAGGAAGCAGAGGCTGCAGTGAACTGCAATTGCACCTCTGCACTCCAGCCTGGGTGGCAAAGTGAGACTCTGTCTCAAAAAATACATAGGTTATGTTATTAGAAAAATATGAAAAAGCCCCAGTTGCAAGTCCTTTGTAAGACTAAGAAGTATGTTCAGCAGGAATGTAAGTGTCTTCATATATCTGTATCTTTTTAGGATGCAACAATTTTTTAAATGATGTCGTTTCCCTTGTACACAAAAGCCATCACTTCAAAAGCCTTTGACTAATTCGTGCACAATCAAGGGCATATGAGATAGCTGCCATTTAGTGAGCCAAAGCAATCCAATGCCAACTGCAATAAACCCATCAAGCTGTCATCGAGTCAAGCTGTGAGAAAGACGATGACGATTATAAGCAATAGTTTCCTTCAGTGGTTTCATAATTTCAATTTTTTGTTACATTTCCAGATTTCCAATAGTTATAGTAAGAATGCTTTAGTAGAGAAATATTTTCCCCAGGGGTTACTAACAACAACTTAGTGTATTGGTTTTTTTCCCCATCATTGATTCAAGTATAGAAGCTCATCAGGCAAGAAATATTGTGATTACAGTCATATATAAATTATTTAAAGGGGTTCAGCCAATCAAAACAGAGATCTAAGTGACTATTTTCCTCTTGATGCCTTTGTAACTCCTACTCAAAAAGCAAATTTCTGATTGATAGAATAGTTTTGAAGTTACTTCAAAAAGACCATTCTTTTGGATGGGAGGAGGATCTCAATACGAATGGTTCACATCCTTCGACGGTAGCTCTTTCATGACAACTTTACAGAGGAGGACGACAGAGAGCAAAATAACAACAAGCAGGGAGATAGGAAGTGGAGGGAGACAGTGATAGAAGGCGAGGCAGGTAATTAAGGTCTGGCCTGGAAAAAAGAAGATTCGTGTATTCAGAGGTTCCTCACATATCTCAGCTCCTGCTAAAGAAAGTAATCACTGTTGAATAATCGGTTACCAAAAAGGTCTCATTCAATAACCAGTTTTCGCTCATGCCTTCTAATGGAAGCATTTAGACTGCAGAGAGCTGCTATCGTGCTTGACTTTGTACTCCAAATATCACCTGTGAGAAACAAAGTGCTGGTCATTTCTCATCTGTCTCAGTTAATCCATTCCCTGCATTTTGAGATCTTTCTTTTTCTTCCCCCTCCACACTTTTTTAGATGGTATTCTCATTGCCCCATACGATTGTATGTCCACTCTTAATTAAAGCTAATAGTCATAGGCTAACTCATTTTAGATAGAATCTGGGGCATTTTTTCCTTGAATTTTGTAGGAGAATTAGTACAGTTCCCCTTTCATTCACCTAAAATTCAGCCTGGAAAACCTAGAATTCCTAAGAGCTAGCGAAGATATCCTCCAAAATTGCCAATAGTAGATGCCTTAAATTTGGAAATGCATTTTAAAACACTATTACTTTGTCCTCAAAGGACATTCTGCGAGTGTCATACATACTTCTCATAGGTTAAGCAGTGGAGTTAAGACAGGAAGCTGAATCTCCTAGCTGATGGCATTAATGGAAAAGTGAAAAAAAATATATACTAAACAAACATTTTGAACAATATGGAGAATGAATAGACTAGTTTGATAAAGCTTTTAGTTATACTGTAGTTTTTGTAAAGGGCCAGTTTAACAGATACGAGTTTTGAAATCACACAAATGTAGGGATTACAAAAATAACACCATCTCTTTCCTTAAATAAGTCTGCTTCCTTTAAAAGTTTATAATACAGTGCAGCATCCCCCATTTTTGTGATTCTCACTGCAAATACTTCACCAAAACTCCAATCAATTATGCAGTCTCCATTACAAAGTTTGAGGATTTTAAAGTATCAAAAAGAAACAAGAGGTAATAAACTCACTATTAAAGCATTTAGCTTGGCAAGTGATTTATCTCTGTTCCTTTATCTGCTTAGGGTTTTTATTTCACTGTGTGAGCAAATTTCTACTGACAAGTAATTTTTGGAGAACAGCCAGAAGTGGGGGGTGGGAGGGAGGGAGGAAGATCTCCTAAGATATCAAAGACTTGAAAAAAAAAACCTGATGAAGTGACATTTGTGGTTTCAAAAATAATATACCTCCTCTAGTCTCCTGTTCATTTACCAAAGAAAATCTCTCGTTCTTTAGCTTCCATTGTGTTATGTAATGCAACGTATAGAATAATTTGAACAAAATAATTTTCTGTATGAGATATATCAAATCATTTTGACCTAAAAAAAACCCACTTAAATGACAGAAACATGATCTGTTGTTGCCTTGTATATCTAAAGATTCTCCTGATGAGACTAATCCTGTGTAACTGAATTTGAATAGAACAACAATGACAAAAAAATTGCATGGCAGAGTAGCTTACTCAGAAACTAAAATGCTAGCCATGGGTGAATTACTATTATTATTCATTGATTTGGAGGTCAGATTTTCTGAGTAATTTACACATGGTAGGCCCTCAAGAGATGGATTTCATTAAAGTGATTTCTCATTGCCGTTTTCTAGAAATTATTTTTATTTTTAATATGCTACCTCGTTTAAGCTCCCTGTACAGCAGCTGTGTAAATACCTCTCATACAGAAATCACTTCTTGGCAAATACGCAAGGCTGCTACAAACAGGTAAATTCATGTATTCCACAAATGCATGTATCATGCGACTTACAAATATTTACTTGGTGTTCACTAGCATGAAGCACTCTGCTAGGTGCTGTGGAATTTTAAAGAATAATTAAGACAGAGTTGCGTCTTCAAGGAGTCTAGTTATTGACAAAGGATTATACTGTAGGATAGAAAATGAGAACTGTGACAAAACACCAAAGGGGATTCAAAGGGAGAAGAGATTATTTCTTTCCAGTGGAATCTTGGAGGGCTTTATGGAGCAAGAGGCACTTCAGTTAGTCCTGGAGGAGTGGGCCAGGAGAGGGGAATTTAGGGATCCTAGCAGATTGAGATGCAGTGAGGAAAGCCAAGGAAGCAAGAAGGCACAGAATTTGCAAAGAGCAGAGGGAAGTCAGTTTGGCCAGCGTGTGAAATGAGAGGGTGGCTGTCAGAGACTTTGGTGCATCAGGGTTCCAAGCACTGCCATAAATAGGGGCTGGAATGGCTCTGTCTGGAATTCCTCAGGGGATATTCCACTCGAGTAATAGGCAGAACTGCCCAACCTGGAAACTGAAACAAAGACAACACCATGGCAGTCAATATTCCAATTTTTTCTAAAGTGTTAATATAGACACGTACATCTGAGCACCTTCAAAATTTAGGTTGTGTCAAAGAAGTTCTAAAATTCTACAGGAGGGAGGAATTTTAAAAAAGGTGATGATATAAAATACATTAGGGAAAAACATGAGCCTCTGTACCACATGGACTGCCACTGGCGTTCAAGAAAAAGCCAAACCAGTTTGGGGGAAAAAGGCCCCACTCAATCTCTAGCACATAAGAAAGGGATATCGTTTCCCAGAACAACACCTCAAGGCCCCCATTAGAACATGAAAATATTTACAGCGGTGGTGCTTTCGCTATGGGATTGCATGTTTTCCTTGCAAATATTTAACTTATGCTTTTGTGAGCCATGGCACATGGTATAAAGAAAACAGTACAATCAAAGCTGATGTTGAGGGGTGAATGCTTTTTATCCCAAACTACTGTGTGTGTGTGTGTGTTTCAAGAAAATTTCTAGTTAAATGTGCCCATCACCACTAATTATTGCAACTAACAAAAACATGGAAAAGTTTCTTGTTCTTAATCTACTGTGAAAGTATACACAGAAGTAAAAATAGCCCAAATTATTGGAGTCTTTTGCTGCATAATTTAATAATAATAACATTTCTTTTTCATCTGTTTATCCTGTCAGCCAAAAACAAAGTGGAATTGTTCTAGGAAATAAATCACTTGAAGAGTGGAGGAGACTTTGCCCCAACTATTTGATGTGAAAAGCACAGCCAAAAGTATGCATCTCAGAGCCTCAGAGTTAGGGGCTGCTCCCAGCCTTCTTCCCTAGATGCTCAGACCCTGCTGGACGACTTGCAAGCATCACAGCTCTGGATGGCCATGTGTCTTCTGTGGACAGACTCAAACCCAGGTGAAACCCATTTTATGAAATGTACTTTATATAAACCTAATTTATTAAAGAGTTGCATTCGTTAACGGATTTTTTTTTAATATGATTACTCACAGAAGCAGGGAAGCTGAAAAGGCAATATTGTTTCAATTACTGTTTTTGTTGATAAAACTTTTGAGAACCATAGCTCTAGATCAGGGGTCCCCAACCCCCGGGACCAAGAAATGGTACTGGTCCTTGGCCTGTTACAAGTTGGGCCATACAGCAGGAGGTGAGTCGAGAGCAAGTGAGCATTATGGTCTGAACTCCCCTCCTGTCAGATCAGCCACAGCATTAAATTCTCATAGGAGCGTGAATCCTATCGTGAACTGCATGTGGGAGGGATCTAGGGTTGAGTGCTCCTTTTGAGACTCTAATGCCTGAAAATCGGAGGTGAAACAGTTTCATCTCGCAATCATCCCCCCGACCCTCCATCGTGGAAAATTGCCTTCCGGGAAACCAGTCTCTAGTGCCAAAAAGGTTGAGGACTGCTGTTCTAGGCGGCACATATGATACTTTATGGAAAATTATGAACAATCCTGATGGCATATCAATGAGGTTACAACGTATCTGTTCAACATGGTTATGGGACTATATTAGCAAAAAACTGTCACTTCTTTGCCTGTGTTCTTTCTCCCTTTCCAGGGATTAAATATATTAAATAACATATTATTTTTATTACTTTCATTCTTTCTATGGAACTTCTAATTAACTTGTTTAATTTATTCATGTGGTATTAGTATATCATTTT
This sequence comes from Plecturocebus donacophilus, assembly GCA_004027715.1. Lineage (NCBI taxonomy): Eukaryota > Metazoa > Chordata > Mammalia > Primates > Pitheciidae > Plecturocebus > Plecturocebus donacophilus. The sequence continues at coordinate 87,475 of PVKP010004478.1, read as the reverse complement.
GGGTGTGACTAGGCAGATTGGGAGTCAAAAAACTTGATAATGGACAGATCCATCATTTAGAGGAGGTAGTTTGGGCAAATCTAGAGTGTAGGCACCAGAAGGTAATCCCACACATATGCAGGCATCAGAAGGAATCTCATGGTAGATGACAAGAGGCATAGGAAGGATGGGGTTAATTGGTGTCAGAGAGGTTCTTCAGGGTTCACTTTCATAGGCAAGTGAAGATCCAAAGGCAGGTGGATGGCAAGGAAGGGAAGTTCTAAAAACAAATAGCTGGGACATAACCATGGCCATGGTCTTCATGGGCAAGACTCATACAATCGTCAGGTTCAACCAGAGAAATAAGCCAGCAAGAGGTATACATTAAGGGATTTACTGGCCAGGTGCGGTGGCTCATGCCTGTAATCACAGCACTTTGGGAGGCCGAGGCAGGCAGATAACCTGAGGTCAGGAGTTCAAGACCAGCTTTGCCAACATGGTAAAACCCTATCTCTAGTAAAAATACAAAAAATTAGCTAGGTGTGGTGGTGGCCACCTGTAACCCTGGCTACTTGGGAGGCTGAGGTAGAAGAATCCTTGAACCTGGGAGCTGAAGGTTGCAGTGAGCAGAGATTGGGCCATTGCACTCCAGCCTGGGCAACAAGAGCAAAACGTCATCTCAAAAAAAGAAAAAAAAAAGAGAGAGAGATTTACTGCACCATGGCACACATTTACCTATGCAACAAACCTGTACATCCTGCACAGTTACCCTGGAACTTAAACATAAAAATAAAAGCAAGGAGCTGGCATATATGGTAATGTAGATTGGTGAAGCAAGACCACAATCTGTAGGGCGAGCCATCAGAAAGATAAGATTTGAAGTTGGAACTTCTAAAAGTTGAACCCATAGTCCCCAGGCAGAATTTCTTCTCCAGGGAAGCCTCAATTACATTTTCAAGGCTTTCCAACTGATTGAATCAGGCTCACTCAGATTATCTAAGATAGTCTCCCATACTTAATGATTATGGACTTCAAATAACATCTACAAAATACCTTCACAGTAACACCTAGAATAGAATTTGAGTGAATAATTGGGGACTATACTCACTCCAAACTGATCATCACAACTCATGTCTGAAGGACTGAGAAAAGCAAGATGAAATATTTCAATCCCAGAAAAATGGTACAACTAAGCTAAACTAGAAACAGTGTAGGTCTCTTAGTAAATCTGAGTCAAAGACAAAATTATTTGAACTAAGGAATGAGGATGATAAGATACAAAGCAGATATCAGGACCAAAGAGACCAGACAGAAACCACTACAAACACTGGACTTTGTAAGGCCCCAGCCTATAGGGAGTTTTGGTCTTGTCTTCATTTTTTTGTGCTGCTATAACAGGATACAGCAGACTGGGTAATTTACAAACAATAAAATTTTATTTCTCACAGTTCCAGAGGCTGGGAGGGCCAGGGCCAATAAGCCAACAGGCTGGGGTCTGGTAAGGGTTCAGTCTCTGCTTCCAAGATGGCACCTTGAAGGCTGTATCCTCATGTGGAACAAGACAGAAAGGCAAAAAAGATGAGCTCCCCCTATCAGACCCTTTTATAAGGGCATCTAATATCATTCATGAGGGTAAGCCTTCACAACCCAATCACTTCCCAAAGGCCACACCTCCCAATACTGTTGCATTGAGGATTAAGTTTCCAACACATGAATTTTGGGGAACACACATTCAGACTACAGCAGCCCTTGAGCCTTCATATCTAGGCATGGTTTAAAAAGCACAATCCATCGGGACCAGGAGACCTTTAGGAGTAGAGCAGCAGTTCTAAACCAGAGGCAGTTTTGCATCATCTCCCCAAGGGACATTTGCCAGTGTCTACAGATACTTCTGGTTATCACAACTGTAGGGAGGTTGCTATTGGCATTCAGTGGATAACTATCAGTGATACCGAGGAAACTTTCTATAATTCCCCTTGTGGCCCCCACGATAAAGAATTATCCAGTTCCAAATGTCAATAGTGCTAAGGTTGGGAAGCCCTGGAGTAATCAACATAGGCAGAAGGTATTCCATATTCAATCTAAAGTAATCCTAAACTTTTATGTAACTACTGAATATCTACAGAGCTCATGAGGGAGAAGCAGCAAGCCTTATGTATTCTCTGGATGTGCATGGCATAGTTGAAAGGAGTCTGAATTTAGAGTGGAGTCCTGAGTTCAAAGCCAACTGTGATATACACTTTACATGTGCACCTTGGGCAAGATGCTTAACCTCTTGTAGCCAGTTTACTTATTTATAAAATGAGAAACTATCTTCTCATAGAATGATTGAGAGTATTAGTGATATTACCAGATATATTTTAGTTACCTTTACTTTTATCCCAAGAAAATACTCGGCAAGTTATGACAATAATCTAGCCAAGAGAGGATAAGACTATAACTTAAGCAATGACATCATTGATACATAAACATGATTCAATTTTCAAAATATTTCTTAGAATATACAAGACTTGTCAACCTAGTGGATGGAGCAGGGAGGAGGGAGAAGAGGAGCTAAGGATGAATAGAGTTGGCTGGTGGCATTATGAACTGAGATATGAAATCAGCAGAGGACCCAGTTAATGGGGGAAGAGAATGAATTCAGTTTCAGACATGTAATGTCTTGGGTGCCTTCAAGAAAGCCAGATGGAGATACAGTGGTCATACTTAGAGTTTGCAATCCAGTTTCACATACGTTGTTCTTTTCAAACTTTGATCATTCTAATAACCTGACAAAAGGCAGGCTTTATTATTTATAGTTTTTAGATGTGGAAACTGCACTCAGGGAGCCTAAGTAAATTACTAAAGACCGTCAGGACACTAGGGGATAGAATTTTGCTTTAACTCCAATTCTTAGTAATAAGATTTTAAAAAACAAAATGCCAGGTGTGGTAAGTGGCAAATGGAAAATGAGTAGAGGAATCAGGCTTGATTTTTGTTGGTTTGTCTGTGAGGGGTTTACCTGCTCCTCAAAGGCTGTGAGGGTTGGGCAGAATGGAGCACTCAGATGCAGGCTCTTAAGGTGGCACCAATCAGCCACATTGAGAAGTCAGACACATGTTGCTGAGGTCACTGTGAGTGGAAACGTTTTATAGCTCATTAACTACATGAACACAGGGGCTGAGAGAAATTTGAAACAAAAATGTTAGCAGGCATTGCCAATTCAAAAGAAAATGCAATGATCATGCAAATCAATGGAAAGATATGAATGAACAAATTTTGATTTACCCATAAGTTTTTAGAAACACATTTACTGAGACACATTTTAATCTCTGAACATTGATGCTCTTTCATTCCAATAGCAATATAAAGAATGTTATTCTGAGAAAGAGCTCTGAAAAGGCTGGGTTTTCACAGGTTTGTTTTTCACAGTTTTAACACTTCTGAAGACTTACTTTTGGCCATGAGACATATATTCAAAAATGCTCTAATGAGACCAATTTGATTTTTAATTTAGATTTTCTAAATACGAGTTTCTGAAAATTTCATCGAAGCAACCCCCACCCTCTGCTTATTTCTTGGAAAATGACAGCCTTCGGTCTCCCAGCTGTGTGATCAGGGAGGGTCTCTTCCTACTAGTTAGAGCAGCACCATCAAGACTGTCAAAGGAGATGTGGACTCTATTTCTAATCATCCTCTACGTTTTTCTAATATCTTTTATATTTAAGTTTCCCACATTTTGGGGGACCTATTAGGCCATTTTCAATTCAAGTTTCCCACATTTTGGGTGATCTATTAGGTCATTTTCACTTGGCTAATGTATCGTTCATTTCCTCTACACTTTTTTTTTTTAAGCAGTCTTGCTCTGTGGCCCAGGCTGGCATGCAGTGGCACAATCTCGGCTCAATGCAACCTCTGCCTCCTGTGTTCAAGTGATTCTTCTGCCTCAGCCTCCTGAGTAGCTGGGATTACAGGCACCTGCCATCGTGCCTGTTAGTTTTATTGTTTTTTGTAGAGCTGGGGTTTCACCCTGTTGGCCAGGCTGGTCTCGAACCCCTGACCTCAGGTGATCCACCTGCTGTGGTCTCCCAAAGTGCTGGGATTACAGGTGTGAGCCACTGTGCACGCCTCCTCTACACTTTCACAGACTACTATAGTTGCATGTTGTTGTATTTCTTTAACATGATTTTAATCCAATCTCTTTTGCATCTCTTGTTACACTTCTTTTATTCCTAACCTTGAATAGATATATTTTCCTTTTTCTCTTTTCCTAAATCAGGCTCTTGAAGGGTTTATCTATTGTATAGGCCTTTTTAAGATGTAATTATACTTTCTATTTATTTTTTTTTTCATTTCATTAGCACCAATTTTTATCTTTATCCAGTCTCTCTCAGGTTCATTTTATTTGAACTTTTGTTCTTTCTAAATGTTTGAACTTTGGTTCTTTATATAATAAGTTCCTCTTCCCTCTCTCTTCTCTGCTTCTGCTCTGATTATGGATGTTGCTAGTCCTAAATGTTTGCAATGGGAATAGGGCCTAGATGTTTTGGAAAGGTCACCTTTTTGTAAATTATTTTATAATTTTCATTTGATTATGATCAGGAAAAGTTGCCTGTCAAGTCTTTACTTTAAAAAATGTGTTAAGGCTTTTCTTTCCCAAATAAACTACAGGATTTTGTAACTGCTGCATGCACACACACGCACACACACATGCACACACACACACACACACTTAAAAATACATGTGTTTTCAAAATCTGTCTATTTCCTCTGAGGAGCTCTACAGGTATCCATTCAGTGAAGTTGATTAACTGTATTGTTCAACTCTTTTATGTCCTTACTTATTTTTCATGTACCTGATCTGTCCAATTCTGAAAGAGGTTTCTTGAAAATGCTCAAAAAGTTTTTATTTTTGTTAAGTTCTCATTGCATTTTTAATTGTTTAAAATTTGCTAAGGATTTTGGTCCATACTGGTTTATGGCTAATATTTTTGTTTGTAAATTTTGTATAATTACATATGATATTATATCTTTTTATAATACTCTTCATCGTAAAGTCCCCTGGTCAAACCCACCTACAACTAGTATTGCCCTTGTTGTTTTGTTTTACACGTGTCTAGTACACATTGTGTTTTCCTTATTTTCAAATTTACTGCTGTTTTAAATACTTTTTCTGTAAATAGCCTAAGGTTCCATTTTGTTTCTTAACCTTCTCTAAAATCTCTGCCTTTTAATGGGATGAGTTCTTTCATGCATGGTTAGTGTAATCATTGAAATACTTGACTTCATTCCCTTTGCTTTACTTTATGGTAGTACAGATTTTACTACATATTTCTTCTTCATTAGTTTTTCATGTTTCATCAAGTGACTATTTTCTTCTCCCATTTCTTTTCTTATTAATTGAAAGTTCTCTAATTTTCTATTCCTTTGCAGGTGGGTTTACCTTTCCCAACACTTATTCAGACACATATTTACCCACTATTATTTGAAAACAAGATACTGACTACTTCCTTCATCTTTTTCTACCTCCATAAGATGAGGCTTAGAGGAATACTTTGTCTTTTCCCCTTGATTTTCTTCTCTGGACTCTCCTCCCTAAGAGGGGACACTGAAACTAATTGTCCCCATTCTCCAATTACAGGTTTCTTTGAAAATTTGGTTACTATTTCTTTCTTACATTGAAATTGGTTTCATTTCTGGACTACCCCTTACTGGTACTTTGGTCTTTCGGATCTCACTTCCTGGCTTATAACGTTTTCTTCATGTTTTCATTTGTGCGTGCTGGATCTGGGTTTAAGGTAAAAACCACCTTTATTGAAGTCCACTAATTTAGATTTCAACACTGCCTTTCTCGTCTTCAAAAACCTATTGGAGATGTTTAAGTCATACAATTCCTGTGTGCATGATGCTTTGTTTGTTGTTGCTTTGGGTACCATGCTTGATGGTTAACAGCCCGTAGTATTGCTAGGTGATCAGAGTCATGGCCTAGTTCTTCCAAGGGCTCTGTTTTCCTGGACACTTAGTGTTTGATCATTTTCATTGGTTTCCCACTCTCTTCCCCATTCCTCTGTGCCACCCCTCCCCGCAACATGAATGGGATTGCTACTCTTTTAAGAGAGAACCCAAAGAGATCCATTGCCTTTTCTACTGGGTGAGGTTACAGTGAGATGGCTGTGAATGAGAATGCAGGCCCTCACCAGTTGTAGTATATGCCAGTGCCTTAATCTTGGACTTGCCAGCATTCAGAACTGTGAAAAACACATTTCTCTTGTTTGTAAGCCACCCATTCTATGGTATTTTGTTAAAGTATGTTGAAGGGGACACTAAGAGATTATCTTCAAGAGATGGAAGGTAGACCATTCTCTTCCATAGTGGGTTAGCTGGGTGCCTCAAGAGGCAGCTGTTTCCCTCAACTCAGGTAGATTCACTATCTCCTTTCCCTGGGAGACAGGGGTTTTAGTCCTATTAGAGGACTTCTTTTGGGGTTGTTGGGGCCAGGAAGACTATTTTGCAGTAATTTGTGTGCTGTGACTCTGATCATGGTGAACCAAATTCCTCTGCAGCCCTGAAATTCTGATCCATGCTCAAGGAATGCTCAGAGTGGTATCCAACCTCTCATGTGACCACTCTGGTAAAGACCTCAGCTCAGCTGTTCTCCAGAGCCCAAAATATTAATGATGCTCATGTGTCTGCAAGTGCAGCATTTACTGGACATAGGAAAGGCAGAGAAATTGGCACACAGGGTACAGGGAAGGTAAAATATTAAAGTCCAGTCACTGTCTCCTAGAATCCTCTCAATGTGATGCTTTTAAAAACATACAGAAAAGTGGTCTTTTAAAAAGACCTTTTGCTTGGGTCAAACTCTCTATAAACATAAATAATCAGCATAACTAATTTTTACCTTATAAGCATTGAAGTAGTATCAAAAAGTCATTAATTATCAGCCAAAATTTTTTCTAAAGTTAAAAGCAGCAATTGAAAAACTAATATTTCATTCACATTAGTTTCCTCATCCTTAGAACAATGACTTAAAATTCTCAACGAATACTCTAAGATATTAGGAAGAAAAAAAAATGTTTAGTTAGTGTGACTCTAGGATATGGGAAAAGAAAAGAAAAGTTTAGTGTTGTTACAGTTATTATGATATCTCAAAGCTTAATGAAAGCCACCAGCTCTAAAAAATTTCAGGACACTTCAAGTGAGCCAAAATATTTGGTCAGATTTGTGTCATTTTGACCCAGGCCTCTTAGTTCCTAGTGGATAGAATGAAGAGGAAAAATGAAACAAATAAAAAATATGTTAACTCCAGCCAGATACAGTTTTTAAGAAAAGAGAAATCAATCATCATCAAAAGGCAATATTTGCCCTAAACATTAAACATTTGTGCTTAATCACCCTCGATCTAGTTTTCTGAGAATGTGCAAGTAATTCACAGTCTAGATATTCAGGGCAATGAAATCCAGGATATTCTGTAGGCCTAGTGTTACGGTTTAGCTCTCTGTCACCACCTAAATCTCACCTTGAATTTTAGTAATTCCCAAGTGTCAAGGGTGGGGCCAGGTAGAGATTATTGAATCATGGGAGCGATTTCCCCCATTCTGTTCTCGTGGTAGTGAGTAAGTCTCTTGAGATTTGATGGCTTTATAAGTAGGAGTTTCCCTGCCCAAGCTCTCTTGGTTGCCGCCATGTAAGACGTCCTTTTGTTCATCCTTTGTGTTCCACCATGATTGTGAGGCCTCCCCAGCCATGTGGAATGGTGAGCCTCAGGGTATGACTTTATCAGCAGCATGAGAACGGACTAATACACCCAGTTAACTCATAATGCATTTTCTTTACTTTGAAAGTGCTTTTAGAACTCTTGTATAAGTTTATGCCAATAGAACTTTTTTGGCCAAAATATTGGAACCAATGTTGGAAAGGTACAGTCTTAATTACCATTTCTGTGGGCCATAATTAAGAAGAGATACATGATGAATATTTGGATGCTATTTGAACCAGGTATATATAACAAAAGTAACAGTAAATATATGTGAGATATTCACAAGATACATAAATAAAAATAATTAGGAAGGAAGATCTTCAATTCTTAGGATAGAAAAATAGCCTGTCAAGTGATTCTTTCAATTTTCAAGGCTGCTACCTCTAAAATATTCTGTACTGCATATTCATATGCTTATAGGAAGGACATTTGGCTTGGCAGACATATCTCTTGAGTCAAAATAATTCAACCTACTCCAAAATCCTAGCTGCTTGCTGTGTATATCCATATGCTGCTTCTGCCAGCCTCCCAAAATCAACTCATCCAAATTTGGACACATTTTCTTCTATCCCCTCTTTCCTCATAACTCATCTATCCTCTAGCAGCCTTTCTGTATATTAATATTTCCATGTTGTCATCCAGGCCAGAGAAGCTGGGAAGCTACATTATCTTCCCACACTCCTTAGATGCAACCACACTGGACCCCTTGGTGCTCCCTGAACAGCCTCTGTCTCTGGCTTTGCATATACTGTTCATTTAGCCCAAGACTTCCTCACGCAAATCTTACTTAAGGAAATAATTCTCCTTCTTCAAGGCCCACTTCAGATGCCACTGCCATAATTCTGTCTTGCGGATCCTTGTTTATATCACTTTCTTTCTGTCTACGTTGTGTTCATTGCACATGTATATATCTCTCACCAGATCATACTCAGTAGTGTTTAGGGATAGGGTTCCAAGGACAGTTTTATCTTTCAAAGTCTAAGTGCAGGGTCTTATATGAATAACATAATCAACCAAAACGTTTGTTCATTCTAAACCTATTACTGCACAAACATACTCCACCCACTACCCCTCAGCAGAAACTCAGGAGCTGTGAGTGAGAAATTCAGTAATTTTAGATTTTAAAACAGAGGAAACGGGACTCAGATTCGTTCATTATTTACCAAGTGCCAGATGTTTCAGATAATGTGCCGGTGCCAGAAACCTGCTTGCCTGTTTCTTTTGCAGAGGACTGTACACAGCTGGCACTGTTAGTCCCACTTCATGGCTGCAGATACTGAGGTTGGGAGGTTAAGTCACCTGCCAAAGGTCAGATAACTGGTAAGTACAGAAAGTAATTTTGAACTCCCTTGTGTTTGACTTTAGAGAGTGCTGTTTTTCTCTCCCATTCCACAGTCCTGGATACTGTGCTTGTTACTTTTTATATGAATTGCCATTGCTTTTTTTTTTTTCTCTTTGAGAGAAGTAACATGATTTACTTACCTCTTGATCTACCTTTGTATTAGTTTTTTAACTGCTGCTGTAACACGTTATCACAAGCTTGGTGATTTAAAACAACGCAAATGTATGCTTTTACAGTTCTGGAGGTGAGAAGTCCAAAATAAGCTTTAAGGGGCAAAAAGGAAGGTGCCAGTCAGGCTAGGCCTTCTGGGGGTTCGGGGGGCATGTGTTCCCTGCCTCTTCTCCATTCCAGAGACTGCTTAGGTTCCTGGGATCAGGGCCACACTGCTCTTGTCTCTGCCTCTCACATAACCTGGGCCGCCTTGGATGTTCTTGCTTCCTGCTTGTAAGGACCCTTGTGATTACAATGGTCCCCCCCACCCCAGGTAAGCCAGGAGACTCTTCCCTTCTCAAGATCCTTAATTTAAATACCCTTTGCCATGTAAGGTAACATTAGTAGATTCTGGGGATTAGGATGCAGACAACTTTGTGGGTCATCATTCAACCTTCCACATCCTCATAACTGAAATATGAATTAGTAAAATAAATTTTTTTTTTTTTTTGAGGCAGAGTCTCACTCTGTTGCCCAACCTGGAGTGCAATGGTGCTATCTCGGCTCACTGCAACCTCCGCCTCCCAGGTTCACGCCTCAGCCTCCTGAGTAGCTGGGACTGTAGGTGCACATCAACATGCCCAGCTAATTTTTGTATTTTTAGTCGAGACGGGGTTTCACCATGTTGGCCAGGATGGTCTCAATAGCTTGATGTCGTGATCCACCCACCTCAGCCTCCCAAATTGCTGGGATTAGAGGCGTGAGCCACTGCACCTGGCCATAAGATCTTTTCTTTCGCGTAGTAGCACAGGAAGCTAATCGGTGGATAATGAAGTTGAATCAGGGATGTCCAACTCTGTAAGTAGTTCAGGGCAATATACAACTGAACCGATGAGCCACAAACAGAGACACCTGTTTAAACAAACACCTGAACCCTGGATAATTGTGATAATTACATGTAAACACTATTGGCTCTATAAAATTTAAAACATACTTGCCGTTATTCTTGGCATATGATCACAAAGCCCCAGAGCCATTATACTTTAAAAATAAAACTTACGTTATTTACTCCACTCTGCTGTACGGTGGTCCTTTTGGAATTTGAATAAATACCCTGTGGCCAAAATTCCCCATAGAAATGCTCACTTTCCATAAAAGTATATGTTAGCTTGAACCCATCTGAATGGAAAGGGGCTCATTTTGACTTCTTTCTTTGCTAGCTTCTTCAAGTGAACCAATCATGGAAGCCACTCCTGTGATAAACTGGCAGTTAAAAGACTCAAATGTCAAGATGTTTTTGTCAGCCACATCAACAGTAACTTTCAGATTGAGTAGTTTTCTCTCTGGTGTATGTCAAATCTTTGGCATGGCTTTTTTATCCCCCACGCAAAATAGAAATTGCTCACATGCTAATAGGAACTTCCTGGTCCAATTGTTCACAAGTCTCACCTACAATATCCTTCACCTGTTAGTGAAAAAGATGATGGGTTGTATCATTCTGTAGCTGTTGAATGCCCATTAGCCCTGAGAAGCAAGTGCACCTCCTTGTGTGTATCCAGTATGTGATCGTAATAGAATTCCATTTTGTGGTTTGTGGGAAAAAAAGTGTTTTAGAGCTAACCCACGTGTGTTTTCAAATTTCATACCAATATACACTCAGCTTCTGCGCTGCTCACTTGCTCGCTGGCTTGTATCCCATTTTCACATGCAATTTCTTTATGAATTGAAGAGAATATGTAGGCAGGCATCTAGCAGTTTAGGAAAATAAATTTCTATATCTCGAGCATTGCCTTGCTGTAGATGCAAGACAAAATAGATAGGTAGACATCTCGGATCGCCAGTGAGGTTTTTTATTTTTAAAGACAGATTATAGAAAGTATCATTCTCCATGCCTCCCAATCTGAATGCTTCCACTACAATTTTTTTTCTATTTAAATACTGCTCTGCTCCATAATCCGTAATATAATGACCTATCTGAAAATGCCATATGTCATCAAACTATTTGGCAGCAAAAACCTATTTGAGACCCATTATTTAGTGACAGCAGTGTCTACTTGAATAAATAAACTTCATTATCGATATGCTCCAATCCATGAACATCTGTGAATGAAGAGATATAGCATATTGATTTTGCTGTGGTCCTTCTCTGCAATGTAGGTGGCATTACATCCGCTTACAGTTTCAATGGCCGGCTGCGGTTTAGAATTAAAAAATCGTTATCTGGAAACCTCTCAAACCAACAGAAATGTAATCAATTTTTTATCTGTGGTTAGGCACTGGAAGTCAGTGGTGGATTTTCTATCCTCAGTGTTCTTATCCTTTTGTTAAAATATTTAGGGCACTCCCATGGGAAATACTATACCTAGATTGAAACTGTTTACATTAGGAAGTGAAAAATCTGCTCTTTGTATCTTGTGAGTCACAAACATATCCTTGTCTCATGGAGTCACTTCCCCTAGAGGATTATGGAATATACCCTCCTCTAGTTTCTGAATATCCTCCTACTGAATGACTGAAGCCACAGGGACTTACTACAATCTTGATTATTATTTAAGTTTAGCATACAATTTCATACCATGTAACTTAACTCCCATTCAGATGAGAACATACTAATTTGATGTCTAGCAGTATTCCCATTAATGCTCTTTGGATGATTATGAAAGAAAAATAATTCTATAATGGAAGATATGATAGAAGTGTTCCTACGATTGGTAACATGCCTCAGGTAAGTAATTATTACATTTAATAAGTTTTATCTTTTTAATTTTTGTTTACTTATCCATAGTTATGGAAGATCCACTATTGTTCAAACATAGTCAAAGTAACGGAAAGGTGAAGAAGTTATGTTCTCTCCTATCGAGGAGTTTGCAATTTGTCCAGTAGGAGGAAAGATACTGCTTACAAAGAACTACAGTAATGCAGGATAGAAAAGAACAGATGCCATGGTAGAATTATAAATGAAGAACTATCAATTATCTGAGATGGGAAACTTCCTAGAAAGAAAGGGAACAGGAGAAGGCCTCGTGAAGGAGGGACATTTGTGGTGAATGAAAGTTAACAATGCCTAGTTGATGGAGTATCTACACTGCGTGCCTGACAGTGATGGACAAGGAAGATACAGTCCAACCATGGAGAAAGACCTGAAATAAGACTTTATGCCAAAATGAATCGGTTACAAATATGATACATCTGTGAGGAAGCATAGGGTTTGATGAGTACACGGAAGCAAAGGCCCTAATTTAGGGATTCTCTGATTATGTGGTATCTTAGTCTGTTTTGTCCTGCTGTAACAGAACCCCTGAAGCTGGTTAAAATTTTTTTTCTTTTCTTTTTTTTATTTGAGACAGAATCTTACTCTGTCACCAGGCACCAGGCTGGAGTGCAGTGGCACAATCTCAGCTCACTGCAATCTCCGCCTCCTGGGTTCAAGCAATTCTCCTGCCTCAGGCTCCTGAGTAGCTAGGACTACAGGCGCCTACCACCATGCCCAGCTAATTTTTGTTTTTAGTAGAGACAGGGTTTCACTATGTTGGTCAGGATGGTTTTGATCTCTTGACCTCGTGATTCGCCCGTCTCTGCCTCTGGGATTACAGGTGTGAGCCACCGCGCCCGGCCAAAGCTGGGTAATTTTTAAAGGACAAACATTTCTGAGAGGTCTAGAGGCTGGGGAGTCCAAGATCAAGGCACTGGCAGGTCTGATGCCTGGTGAGGGCCTCGTCTCCACTTCCAAGATGACACCTTGAAGGCTGCATGCGCTGAAGGGGAGGAATGCTGTTCCTCACAGGGCAGGAGGGTAGAAGGGCAAAGAAGCCCTTTTTAAAAGGCATTAAGCCACCCAGAGAGGTGGCACCCTCATGGCCTAATCACCTCTTAAAGCTCCCACCTCTTCATAGTGCCACAACGGTGATTAAATTTCAACGTGAGATTTGAAGGGAACAAACATTTGAATGTTCAATCATAGCCAGAAGGGGAAGAGACCTGTAGTGGAGTGGGGGAGGAAAGAAAGGGCAGAATTAAGATCCAGTTTGTCCCAAGACACAGCTATGGGGATGACAGATGTAACTACTGTAAACACAGCTCCTTGGGGCTTCAATGTCACATGGGATTCACGAGCAGATATAAGAATTTATGGGTGCAGAAAGCTGAACTGAAAAGGGATAAAGCAAATGGCTAATTATTAATTACGTGCTACAGACCACATATTTTATCAAGTTCTTTATATATGCACATTACATTTAATTTATAATGTTTTTATAATTTTACAGAAAAGGGAAATAAAGATTTAAAGGCTGAATGATTTCTCTAAAATGATACTGCAGGTTTGTAATGTTCACTGTTACCTGAAAATGCTGGAGGGTGGGTTACGGGAGGGGGTCTGCATCCGTGTGGAATCACTCTTATTCTACTGAGAAAGAGATGAGAAGAGATTAGGCTATTCCTCCACAGATGGAGAACTGTATAGGCAGAGAGTCAGGATTAGAAACTTTATGTCAATGTAAGTGTCATCAATAAAAATTGGAGAAAGGAAACAAGAAAAGAAAAAGTTTAAACATGGAAATTTCTCACTCTTTATTGCTTCAGAATTAAGCCCCCATAGTCCATCAAATTCCATGGCAGAGCTTTGCTAAGGGTCCTTTGCAAATGAGTGACGTGTGTACAGTGAAATATTTATCCTCTCAGCCCTCATGGTAGAGAGAACAAGTTTGTTGGGAGACACACACACACATACACACACACACGCACACATGCACATACAGAGTGTTTGTTTGTAAGGATCAATTGAATGTTGAGAACATGGAAACTCTGAACACAACCTCAGAACAGGAACTAGCCTGTGGATTCCTGAGGACATGATCTTTCAATGGGCATTTGAATGAAGGCAAAATAATGAGGGGTCTAGGGGAAGGCTAGAGAGACAGAGAACTATAGGTAGAGTGAAGCCTGCAGGGAGGTAGAAGTGGCCAATGTGGTCTGCACTTTCAGAGAGTGCCAAGCAGCAGGCAGACAGGACAGAGGGGAGAGTGCAGAGGGTGGCGTGGTGGTAAGCGGTTTTGTGTGAAAGTTAAAGCGGTTTTGGGTTTTCATCTTAATAGAAACAGAGAGCCATTGAGTCAAGGAAGGTAGGTAGGCCGGTGAAACGTTCTGCTGGAGAAGGATGTTCATATGATCGGGTTTTCATTTGCAGATAACTGTGCAGAAGGTCTGAGCACAGCAGGACTTTGAGGAAGCTGCTGCAGGTGCAGCTTTAGGCTGCATGATGGCAGCCGGGGCAGAGATAAGCAGGTACTTACGGAGACCCATAGGGGGCTAGATGGAGGAGAATCGGGGGATAGGGGAGAGACAAAAGTCCAGCAGAGTGAGGTGGGGAAGTGGGGAGGGGTGAGAAAAGGCACCCAGAGTTCTGTCACAGGCTCCCCTGTAGGCATATGGTCTGACCTCCGTCCCCCGACCCGCCGGAGATCAGGGTGTCTGGCAATGCTGTCCAGGTTGGAGTCAAATTCCACGGCTCAAGGGATCCTCCTGCCCAGACTTCTGAGTAGCTGGGACTACAGGTGCCTGCTACTACACCAGGGCATCCACTTGTGACTTCTTTTGCCCCAAAGTTGATTTAAAGTGTTCTTTTTAATTCATGGTGACTACACCCAACACTTTGCACGTCTCTACCTTTCCTACATTTATTTCAACCTCCTGGAATCCCCTTTCCCTCTGTAACTGCATTTCAACATCTTGTTTATTCTTTAAGTCTCAGATCAAATGCCCCGCTTTTCATGAGATCATTCCTAATTTGAAGTAATTTCTCCTTCTGTGTATACCTTAACTTTAATGATCTGTGTATCTCGACATGTATATTTTTCACATTTTATCTTGTGTTTATTATTTGTGTGTCTGTCTGCTTCCCCTTTAGGGCTGGATAGAACAGATTATATATTTTATCTGCAAACATCTTTCAAAGTTATTTGCAAACATCTACCAAAGTTTGCAAACCAGTTGGAGTTAGACTGACAGTATTTTATTTTTACAATAAAAATGTTGTATTATTTGTCAATTAATTTGACATTAAAATCTGGATTTCTAGTTTTTCTGGAGGAGACAAAGGCTCAAACCATCTTTTATTTCCTTCCTTCCTTCCTTCCTCCCCTCCCTCCCTCTCTCCTTTCTCTCTTTCTCTCTTCCTTTCTCTCTCTCTCTCTCTTTTTTAGAGATAACAAGGTTTCAGTCTATTGTCCAGGCTGGAGTGCAGTGGCACAATAATAGCTCACTGCAGTGCTGACCTCCTGGCCCAAGCAATCCTCCTGCATCAGCCTCCCAAGTAGCTGGGACCACAGGTTCATGCCACCACACTTGGCTATTTTTTTTTTTTTAATTTAAGGGACAAGGATCTTGCTATGTTGCCCAGGCTGGTCTCAAACTCCTGGCCTCATGATTAAATGCATCAGCCGCAGTACCCAGCCTCAAGCCACCTTTTGGAGTAGGCACCTGTCCTCTGACCTCCATGTTGACTACTCCTAATTGTCTATTCATTCCACTTACTGGCCTGGCCCCTGGAGGCATCTGAGTTTAAGGCACTGGTCTAGACATTCTTATTGAGTTTAACAAAATCTAATTAACAATAGTGTGTTGAGCTACTTAATTCAGGACTGATTGGTGAGGTCATCTCAGGTAAAATGTGTCCAATATCATTTCAAGGCCATTATTTCAGATAATTTGTAATGCCTTTCACTAGAGAGAGGGAGGTGTGTAGGTATGCATCTCATACAACAGCTCTGTCCTTAGTTTATACTTCAGTTTCTAATATAAAGACATATAAATGTATTTGAGGAAGGAACAGAAAGCTGGATATATTCTTGATTGAATTAGCATTGCTTGCTCTGTTTGTAATTGTTTGGATATTTATGGAGCTTGGGAAGGGGGAGTTGAATTGTGATTGATGGAGATTGTGGCTGTAGACAATTGGGTCTAATTGAGTTATGTGGCTTACACAGAGGATATTGCTTCCTGGTTGGAAACTGGTGCAAGCACATAAATAATCAATTTTAGTAACAGAAATGTGAGGGTTAGAAAGTCTTGCTAACTCATATGTGTAATGATGAAAAAAAGATATACCATTCTTAATCTCTTGTGCTCTGACGTTATAAAATAGCCTCTATTCTAATAATATGCTCCTCCAAATGACTGAAATTTAGCATTGTTTGTTGGTAGATGAGAAAAGTAAAAATAAACCTCCCCAAATGGAGTAAAATATCAGGAGGAATCAAAGTAATTTATTTGATATTACTGTGTATTAAGCACTTTTTCCTCCCTGCATAAAATGGAATTTAAGGCTTATAAATCACTTTTTGAATCATTGGGAATCTTGATGTTTTCTGAAAATGGAACTATAAAGAGTTCAAATGATAAAAATAGAGAGCTAAAGCACTTGACTGCTCACAAAGGTATAAACAGATAATTAAATTTGAAAGATGAAAAAATCAACAAAATGTGAGTGCCTCACTGACAATACAGAGACCAGAGGAAAAATGCATCAAGACAATCTCAAACATTTATCAAAGGTTAATATATTTTTGGGTTTTTGATCATAAAAAAATTGAAATTTGCTTTTGACCTCCAAACTAGTTATTTAAAAATAAACCTTTCTGATTTCTGATCTAAAAGACCGATTTTTTTTCCTCTTCTCAGAATCTATTTCTTGGCTCTGAAAACAATGATCACGATAAGAAGTATTCTGTTACAAAGTCTTCTATGAACACAGCATGTTTTATGGGCTAGAGGGGGTTCCAGTGAGTGAAAAGTTATGGCAAAATCTTTATATCCTGTGAGGTTACATAATTCTTTCCGTAATGTCCTCGGCTGCAGACATTTATATAACTTGTCCTGCTCCAGGACCGTCTCTGAGTTCATCTCCCAGGAACACAATGGCCATAATAGTGTCCATTATAGCTGCTATTCTTCTCAATTGTAAAGGCACAGTGAAATCGTGGGGATGAAGCTGTGCCTTGATTGGCTGTTAAATTGCGATCAATGAAAAGAATTTGTGCCATAATTTTACAACCAGGCAAGAACTGGCCATCCTGGTGGTAAATCAGCATGTACATACCATCAAAACTAAAGTGTCTCACTTGGATAACTGAACTGAATTTTCTTTAAGACAACAGGGTACAATAGAAGGTACATTTTTAAAAAATCTGCTTGGGCATTTTTCTGCCACCTGGTTAAAAAGAAATAACATATGAACAGGACAAAGTTCAAATAAGAATGGCGACTTGCCTCTAAATTATAGCTTAGTTGCATCAAGTTATAAAGGAAAACCAATGCTCCTTTTAATCTAATAGGAAGTGAAAATGACAAACATGAAGAAACCATTCTCAAGGGTCAGCAAACTTTTCCTCTAAAGGGCCAGGTAGTAAATATTGTAGGCTTTGTGAGCCATATATGGTCATTTTGGTATATGTACATATATATATATATATATATTACAATCCTTTAAAAATGTAAAAACCAGGCTTACAAAAGCAAGCCATGGGCCAGCCTCAGGTCTGCAGTTTGCAGATCCCTGATTTATATGAATGCTTATAGATGTGAATTTTAATAAAAGCTCAATACACATCTCTTTTGATCTCCTCTATACGGCCCCCTCCATGCTCCTCGGGTTCACCACCTGGAGAAATGATCTGGAGAGTATTTCTAGTTTTTAGACCAATGCTTGAAAGCAGTAGCCAGGGCTCTCTCTGTGAAATGTGGCTGGAAAATAAATCCTGGCAATAAGACTTTTCCTATTGTGTACATCTGTAGTCTTTCTTGGCTTTGCAGAACCTGTCTCTGTTCACCTCTGTCTCTCAGAATTGTAAAGAGTCTCAGAGAAAACAAGAAAACAAACAACCAAAAATAGAAAAAATGATCTTCCCAAAAGCCAACAAAAAAAAAGCCAAGAACCCTCAGTTCTAGACACACACATACACATGACCAGATACCACCTAGTGCCTGCTTGTGGAGCCAAACTGCCCACCATGATAATTGCTTCCTTGTCCAAAGGAGGGCTATTTGGAGCTGTGCTTCATTGTAACCTTGAACTATTCCTTCTACCCTCTCAGCTGCTTCAAACTCGCAATAACACAATTACTTGGTCATCTTGCTGTTACTTTCTCTTTGCCAGCAGTTATACTGCAACAGGCATTTTTCAGTGCTGTTCCACTGAGTTGCCCTGTTCCGGAAATGCCATCTTGTCTTTAACATTCAGGAAACACACCCACATTTTATTCATAGTAAGAGTAATAACAGGTTACAGTTAGTAAGTACCTATTCCACCCTAGGTACTGTTCTCAGTGCTTGATATAAATAACTCATTTAATCCTCATAATGACCCTAAGAGGTAGGTACTACTACTATTTCCATTTCACAGAAAAAGGAAGTGAGAGACAGGAGTCAGCCACCTGAACAACCAGAAGCAAGTCACCCGAATTGCTCCTTTTATAGGTAAGGAATTCAATTGATTCATTCATTCATTCATTCATTTTGAGACAGAGTCTTGCCCTGATGCCCAGGCTGGAGTGCAGTGGTGCAAGCTCAGCTCCCTGCAACCTCTGCCTCTCGAGTTCAAGCAATTCTTCCACCTCTGCCTCCTGAGTAGCTGGGATTACAGGTGCTCGCCACCACGCCCAGCTATTTTTTTTTTGTACTTTTAGTAGAGATGGGGTTTCACCATGTTGGCCAGGCTGGTCTCAAACTCCTGGCCTTAGGTGATCTGCCCACCTCTGCCTCCCAAAATGCTGGGATTACAGGTATGAGCCACTGTGGTCGGCCTAGGACTACTTATTTCTTATTCCCATATGCCCAGTGTGTACTCTGATTGGATGGATGTTTTTAGCGTAATTGTTTCCAGAATAGTTTTGGCCATTTGTTCATCTGGTGACCATGGTTCAGTCTACATAGAATATACAGATATCCTGGTCAGGCCATTACATATTTAGGAGTCTGCAAACACGTGGCTCCCATCTTGAATCTAGTCCTCATCAACATTACAGTTGTTTTTAGTGAGTTAGTTGCAACACTGACAATCGTGTATTTCAGAGGAAAATCTTAATTTCTGGCTGTTTTTTGAAAACCAGAAGCTCTGGCAATCCTGGCTTGCATTCTGGCACAGTGATAACTGGCTCTATCAGTTGCCTTATCCTGGGAAATTGCTTTCCAGTTTGCCTGTCTTTGCAGACCATCCACTCATTGGCATTATGTGCCTAGCTCCTGAGGGCTTTTGAATTCCCACCTCCTAATAGACAGGTTGCTTCCGGCTTGTTCACCCAAATAGACCACATTGTACTGTGATTCTTCTGGAAAATGTATAGACTTAGTCAAAGCATGCTGCACTAGAGCTTTAGATCCTTACAGTATAATTTATAACCTCCCCATACTTTCCTTTGTACGCATCTGTTATTATCCCAGGCATTTACCTGCTAAGAAAGTGTTTGGCGGTGTCTTAATGCGCTAGCCTCTTTCTGTTCCTTTGCTGTTTTGAATAGCTGTGTCAGCGTTCTCAGTGCTTACATGACTTAGGTAATACATGTCTGCTTCTATTTTCTGGTGTATTTTATAAAAGTTTATAAAAGTAATTGTCAGAAATGATTGTGCTTTGATTAAATAAATATGCTATTGAGGAATTCGGTATACAACTTAAATATGGCTTGAATAATTTGTTAGCATGTCTGCCAACTTATTTCAGTAGCTTTAAATTATAGTTACGTTTGTGGAAGCACCATCCTATTTTGCAAATTTGACAGCAATAGCTGTTTCCTGAATGTATTTGACATTATTTTCTACATTGTTTTATGCCAATCACATTTACCGCAAACTGCTTATTACTTTATTGCCGAAAATGACAACATGTATTTATTTAGCTTTTTACTTTAGAATCAGCAGGCTATCACTTGCTTTATTAATCATATCCAACCTTGAGGATTATAGCCACTGTCTTTCAAGTTTATCTAATTGCTGCTGCTCAAAAACTGAGAAATCAGTAATGCAGTTATGTCATCTCCCTTGAGGAATTATTGTTTCTAAGGATATGATATTTGTTAGTGGGAAAAGGGAGGCTTCCAATTTATACATTATTTTTCCATAGAGAACAGTGCATAAGTAGCCTTCTAAATTTTGTTTTAGGAGGTTACCCTTGTTAAAAGTGAGGCTGACATTTCTTTATGCGTCACTTCTTCTTCTGGTTCTTACAATTTAGAAAGGTTTCTTTTTCTTGTATTTTCAGCCATCTCCCTGGCTCACACTGTTACATTAGTTATAAAATTAAAACTACATTTGTTAACTCACATACCATCGTTTTTATTAGCCCAGCAGAAAAGTCAATACTTCTAATTTGTTGCCCCTGGATTTATGCCAGTTTTGATGTATAATAACAGCCCAACAAGGCAACATAATATATACTAACCCAAATCTATAAAGAAGGGAAATGAAAGTCAAAGTAATAAAAAAACATTACTTAGGAACCAGAGATACGTGAAGCAATCTGAAACAACGGTTATGCCAGCCTGAATTGGTTTTTGGCTTTTAAAAAGGAATGTACCTTAAGACATTTAGAATTTTAGAAGAGAAGGTATTCAATCTTCTTCTTTTCCTGTGGAACTCATGAGGGTCTTTCCTCAGCACCATGATGCTATCCCAAGATGTGCTGATAGAAGCCCAATATAAGGTCAAGAAAGCTGGGCTCCCAGCCATTTGAGAATCTGAGGCAGGAGAATAGCTTGGATGCAGGAGGAGGACTTTGCAGTGAGCTGAGATCATGACACTGCACTCCAGCCTGGGTGACAGAAAGAGACCCCATATCAAAAAAAAAAAAAAAAAAAACAAAAAAGAGAGAAAGGAAGCTGAGTTTCAACTTACACGACTCAAGATGATGCTTTTTGCTGTGCCTCAATTTCCTCATTTGTAAAATAAGAGGTTGGTTGAGACTCAGCTGTCATACTTATCAGCATGTGTTCTATGATTCTGATTCCTAAAAGTAAAAAAGACAACGCACACACACACACACTCTCTGTCTCTCTCTATTTTAATATATGCAGTAACATGTCCTTTTCAAGAGAAGAAGAAAAATAGATATGAAAGAGAATAAATAATGATAAAAGATAGAACAGTGAAAACTGCTGAAAAATGTAGATTCTATCATCCATTTCCCCCACTTCATTTCTGAACCATAAACGTCACCAGAGAAAATAGAAAACAGAGAAAGCTGGTTCCAAAATTA
Source organism: Plecturocebus donacophilus (assembly GCA_004027715.1). Classification (NCBI taxonomy): domain Eukaryota; kingdom Metazoa; phylum Chordata; class Mammalia; order Primates; family Pitheciidae; genus Plecturocebus; species Plecturocebus donacophilus. The sequence continues at coordinate 66,025 of PVKP010004478.1, read as the reverse complement.
TTCTCATAGTCCGAAAACACAGGTAGGGTTATTGCCTCACAGTTTCCTTCCTCTTTTCTTATCACATTATTGTCAAGCCAGTGTTATGGCTGCACCAGGGAGAAGCCCCCACATCAGAGAGCCATGCATGGCAATAACAGAGCCTATTTTCAGTCCAGCTGTTAGTAGTCCTCATTCACTGAAAATAAACAGTCACTGTGAAGCCTATGGGGGATGAGTTCAAACACGTATTTAGACACTTCAGCTATGATGTGTCTTTTTTCTTGGGCCCAAGTCCTCTTGCCATTTTTTTTGTTATTGCCTATGAATTAAATACAAGGTCATGGCTTATAAATAACATGTTGGGGAAAGATGGAGCAGCCTTAGAGTTAGATAGATACACATACATGTATATGTTTTGCTGAAGGACTGAATTCATAACACCAATAGAGTCTGCAGTACTAAATAAAAAATCAGAAACAACCAGAGGAAAAAGGAGAGGAAGGAGAAGGCGTGTCAGCTTCGATCAGAGAGCAAGGAGACAATGGTCTCAGGAGCCCTATCTGGAGTCCAAGGCCCCTTCTCTGTTTTCCTGGGGCGTCCCTTTCGGCATTATGTATTGGCCCTTTTTTTGTTGCCTGCAGTTCAATACTGAAAGCAATGTTGACCATGGTGAGCAGTAGGGGTCACGTTATCAGTAGCAAGGTAAGCTTCATAGACTTCTTTTAGAATTGAGAGGAAGGGACCAGTTAAAAAAAAAAAAAAGGAAAAAAGAAGATTAAAAACACTCTCCCTTTTACAAAGAAAAATCCCTATCCACAAAGAAAAGGGGAGGGAGCATATTTTGAAATAGTAAAACCTTGTCGTCAGGGCACTACGTGGGCCCTGGACTGGGGAGGGGCTCACACTCTGGTCTGTGGGCCTCCCCCTTTGCCATGTGAAATCAACTCACCCACCACGTGGAAACAGTACAATGTCCAAAAATCATTCCCTGAAAACACAAAGGGCAGTTTTTAGACTTGCCCTGACATGATGTAAGAATTCCCTGAGATGTAAAAGCGGATTAATGTATCTGGGTAGGATGAAATGAAAGTGGTGATGCAACATCACACTTTGGAATGAAGAATCCATTTCTCGGTTGAGGTTGTCCACTTTACGCAACATCAGTGTTCTGGCCAGGTTCCAAACTGCTCATACTCTTGTTTTATGAACTCACTCCTACTGACTAAGTAGGCTGCATCATAGGTGATCATCTCTCTCACCCCTCATGGTCCAGTCATGATATCATCCTGCTGATTAATTCTACTCCATCTCTCATGCGTGGGCTCCACCCCTCCTCTTCCTGGGGTCCATCTTCTAGTGCGATGCTCATGTCCCTGCCTCTGACATAACCCTGGCCATCTGTGCTGCGCCCTCTGCCTAGAAGATCTTCAGGCCACTCTCCACACGCCTAAGTGCTATCCCACTTTCAAGAGCTTGCCCAAGGACCATCTCATTGGTTATTCCTGCTGAACTCCCAGCTGAAAGTAACCATTCCCCCACTGACCACCACAAACTTTCGTTTGAGCTTTTCCAGCAGTATGTGTCTCTTTCTTCTAGAATAATTCATGAGTGTGCCCTCTAGTGAGGGCAGGGCACTTGTGGGATCTGCTTTGACTGGGTCCTAGACCTAGTAGCTGTCTAATACACTTCCGATGAATGAAGAAAAAAATGGATGATTATAAGGGACACAGGTAATAATAAGAAATTCAAACTATCTGTTATACTTAATACTATTACACTCCTCTTCCTCGATTCTCTACCTTGGTTGCTGGCAGCTGCAACCCATGACAACAACCATAAAACATTTCTGATGTGAACATTTATTCCATATCTCATATCCAATCATTTGCCAAATACAGACATATTCCATCCCCTTTCTTCCCATATTCAGGCCTCTAGCCTGTCTTGTCTGGATACTACAGTGACTCCCTACTGGATCTTTCTGCTTCTGTGCTTTGCCCATTGGAGTCATTTTCTGCCCAGGTACCAAGAGACAGCTATACAAATCCAACCCATGTCATATCCAGGTTATACCTCCCCATGGATTCCCATCACGTAAAGGTATTTTTATATGGCATATAATACCCTCTTTGGCACATTGTCTACCTCTCCAGGTTCACCTCCAACTCCTCTTCCTTTCCCATGTGCCACGCTATTTATTACTTTGATATTTTTCTTAATTATTATTTGCCTTTTGAGTTATCAGTTGAGGAAATACTTGTTTTAACCATTGGCACAACCAAATTACATCAACCACCTGGTGATGGCTCAGTAGCTCAGCAACTGGTACTAATCATCCCCTGAAAGAGTTGACTGAATGCAACACATCACACCAGTCTTTGTTTAGGCCAAGTTGCTATGGACTGAATGTTTACATCCCGTGAAATTCCTATGTTGAAGCCCTAGTAACCAATATGATTATATCAGAATGTGGGGCCTTTGAGGAGTAATTAGGTCATGAGGGTGAGGCCCTTGTGAACAGGATTAGTGCCCTTATAAGAAGAGACAAAGGGGAGATGATCTCTGTCTCTGCCATGTTAGCATACACCAGGAAGGTGTCTGTCTATAAACCAGGAAAGGGATCTTCACCGGGAACCAAGTCAGTCAGCACCTTGATCCCAGCCTGGACAGCTGTGAGAAATAAATTTCTGTTATTTAAGCCATTCAGTGTATGATATTTTTGTGATAGCAGCCTGAACTGACCAAGACAAAAGTGAACATTGAGAGACACAGAAATAACCCCTAGCAAGCATGCAAAGGTAGAAATGATTCTGCCTAAATAAACTAACAGAATAGGCAACTATACAAGGGATTGCAGGTTATTGCTGTTAGTGTAGGCGTTAACTACAGAACAGTTTGCCAACCTGAACTACCTTGCAAACTGGCAAGTTAATTTCTTCTGTGAATTCCTGAACTGATGTAGCTGGGATTTGGAGTGCAGATAAGCAGCACAGACTTGGAAAAAGTTGTTCTGAAGTAACTTGAGACAAAACTTGCAAATTACTGGAGATTAAGTTTCAGTTCCTGAAATGAATCCCAAATGTGATTTTCTTACATCAACTAAATTTCTTTAATCCAACTCGACCAAGACAGAACTAGAATGTTCTTCAAAATACCACATAATAAAAGTAATAAAAAAAATGCTACACACACAGACACACACAGACACACACACACACACACACACACACACACACACACACACACGGAGGGGTGGGGGGAAGGGAGGGGAGGGGGGAAGAGAGAGAGAGAGAGAGAGAGAGAGAGAGAGAGAAGAGAGAGGAATATTATTCAGCCTTAAAAAGAAGAAAATGCCTTCATTTGAGACATTGAATGAACCTGGAAGACAGTATGTCAAGTGAAATAAGAAGTAAGCCAGGCAAAGAAAAGCAAATACTGCAAGATCTCACTTGTATGTGGAATCTAAAAGAGTCCAATTCATGCAACAGAGAGTAGAATGGTGGTCGCCAAGGGCTGAGGTGTGGGGGAAATGGGAAGACATTGGTCAAATGGTACAAAGTTTCAGTTACACAGGGTGAATAAATTTCTGGAGATCTAATGCACAGCGTGGTGACTAATCTATTGCACGATTGAAGTTTGCTAAGATCTCTATCTTAACTATTCTCACCACACATACACACACACACACACACACACACACACACACAATCACAACTATGTGAAGTGATGGATATGTTAATTAGTTTTATTGGGATAATGAATTTGCAGTGTATACATATGTGAAAACATCACATTGTACACCATAAAAATATATAATTTTATCTGTCAATTATACTTCAATAAAGCTGGGGGAAAATAAAAACAGTGACTCAAGATATTTAAAGTATAATAACAGAGAAAGGGAGTGGAGTGCTAAAGATGTTGCTAAGCTTATTTTTGATGCTTGTTTTGTACTTATCTTAAATCAAAATGTTTTTGGATGTTGCCAGGTGTTATTAATCCGGAGACACTAAGACAATAGGTGGTATATAAAGTAATAAAAAAAGGACTATAGGACCAGCCCTAATCATAATCTAAAGAATAGGAAATACAATAAAACAAATGAACTGAAAATACTGAAAAATACTCAACAGCATTCCAATTGAAAGAGGCAAGTATTCCATTTGCTAAAATGATGTGAGCTTTTCTTGATTCAGATACTCATGCAAGCACAGCATTTTCTTCTTTGTATGTATGGGAAAGCCAGCCCTTTTGAGAGTTAGAATAGCTTTCAAGACTCCTGATTTAAATTTCAAACTCTTGATCATAGCTGGGGAGCAAAGGTTTTCATCTTGGAATTGGAAATTGAGTTCTTTAGCTCTATACCAAGTGATAATATTAAGCATTTTGTTGTATCCACCATGCAAGCCAAGTTCCCCACTGTGCCTTCAAAGCCACAGTGAATGAACCATATTTGGATTTGCTTATCAGGAAGAGACATTTAGAAAGACAATGCACTTGTCCTGCAAGACTGAGACTCCTGATGCTTTTAGATAGGCCTGTGGAGAGCTGCAAAATGGGCCCTAAAATCAGGCTGACATGGTCGCTTAACAAGCCTCAGCATGCTCTGTGTGCTCAGTGAGTCTGTGGTGTCACCCACAGGGCTGCTGATGGCAGCCATCATAATTAGAACACATGAATCAAAAACACCAGGTGAAGATTTTGCCTCAGAAGAAAGAAAAGGCAGATGGAGGGAATTACCATGCCCTTTGACTATTAAGCTCTTTCATGCAGCTGGATCGCCAGCCAGCCCTGGCTGCATGAATGAGCCTAGCGCAGTTTACAGAAGTCTCACCCTTCCTGCTACCAAGCTTCAAAGGGGCAAAGGGAGCAGAAAATCTCTTCCTTGTCAATTTTTGGAAAAAGTAAAATCTTAGCGTCTCTTCCAACATTTGGTAAAACAGGTAACAGTGTTTGTCTTAATTTATTTTTTTAAATACGGAAAATGACTTGGCAATCTTTTCACAGGGGAAAAAAAATCAACTCTATAACCTCAAGGGATATGACCTTGAAAGAGATTTGCTGAACTTTAATATGACTGGATTTTTTCCAATCTTTATGGGCTCTTGATTTGAAAATCTACCTAACAAAAGCTCTGCCAGGAAAGCTGTTATTACAGAGAAGCTTCTCAATAGGGAGAAGTGGGTTAATTGCAAGCTCTCCAGTAAAATAAAGGAGGGTTTTGAAAACAAGTGGAAATTTGACAAAATATATTGCATTGCTCTTATGGAAAAAAAAAAAACGATGAGGGAGAAACATTAGAAATGGCAAAATGTCTAACATAAATAGATGCTATAAAACCTGTTGGAAGAGGCTAGTCGAGATTTCAGATTACTCATAAACAATTGCCCATCTGACCTTGATATGAATACAGAAAGCCATTAGCAATCAAATTTTCAAACATAATTGTATACTAAAAAATATGTATTTTTCCCTGTCAATTTATGTTGACGGACCATAGTTTAATACCACAATGTAGACTTATTTATGTTTTTATCTTCTTTTCTGGTATATTGCTTTTGAGATTAAGTAAGCATAATTCATGATGAAGAGCTTACCAGTAAATTGTGAATTTGTTCAGAGAATTTCCTTATAACATTCTATGACTTTCATGAAAATTTAACTTCCGTGTTTGAACCAAAATAAAAGCTTCCAAATACACAAGAATATGTATGTTTTCCTATTTGAAAGCAGTTGAGATGTTTTTCTTCTAACAAAGTTAATCTTAAGGATATTCTCCTGACCTTAACAATTTTAAGAGAAAAATCACACTGTATTACTACATATGTGACTTAACTTAAAACAATATCATTTAATATAATGTCAGTGGATTCGGATTACTTTGAAAGGAAGACTCAATACTATTTGAATGGGTTTATTATATGCAAGCCAAAACGCAGTTGGAAACTCAGAAACACTGTTATCATGTAGACTAATAGGAATCTTTATTGAATCCATCAAAGAAATTAGAGAGAAAATTGCATTTCTGTCCATGTGTCCTAAGAGTAGCTGTCCCTGGAGGATACATGCTTAATTTTGTCTATTAAATAAATGAATATTCTTGAGAATCCACAGTCAGGCAAAAACACAACAGTTACCCATTGCCTACTTTTGTTTTAGTACTAGTTAAAACAGACATTTCTCTGTCTGTTTTGAGCTTAATTTGGACAATTAACTATTTTATATGAGATATAAAAAGGGTCTCCAGTGCAGGGAACACAGCTACCTGCATCCGTTGTTTAAGACTTGAGTAAAATCGCATTCACATTCAATATAGCATCAAATGATCACCCATTCCTTACTGCCAAATGCTTTTTTCTCTCTCATTTCTTAAAATGTGCTGGGCAGCCTACAGTGGGGTTAAGAGTAGGGTAAAATTACCAATTACTTTTATTCTTATATTGCTTTCCTGAGATTTATATTTGATCACCAAAATGGCTAGAAATCCCAATAAATAAAATTCTTCACACTGTTTATAAACACCATCCCCAATGCTCAACTTTACCTTCATGCTTCATTTTATAAAATTACGATTTTGTGTGTGTAAAATTCGATTTTTGTTGTTATGATTAAAGCCAAAGTAGGATAGAGACTTCAAACATGATTTAAAATCAATTATTTCATTGTGGGAAAAATAAGAGGCATTTTAAAAAGTCAAAGAATGTATCAGAAATGTGACCATCAAAACAATAACTACCCCCACAAAAAAGAGAACAGCTACGTGGCCATGTTTCTCCTGACCACTACGCTGAAGACATTGTCTTGTTCAAGGCAATTTGCTCACTGTGCAAGTTATCTAGCCCCTGAGCTTTAAAACAGCTTGTTCCAATTGGACTCCCTGGAGAAACTGGTTCGCTTTTTTCCGAGGGTTTCCAGTATATTCTGTACATGCTCCATGAAAGCATGTATCATGTGGCCCTGGAATCATCTTTTACATAGTTTTGCCTACAACTAGACTCTTAGTTACTGCAGTATGAGGGCCAGGTTTCTTTGTACTTGAACCCCAGGACCAAGCAGAGAATCTGGCACAGAATAAGCAGAAACAATAAGCAGAGGCAACTTGCCTCTAAATATCACCAGAAATTCCCATTGAGGAAGATTCTCAGTGAAGGTCAAAGATGCCCTCTGTTCCTCTCTCCGTGAGCAGAGATTAAGAAGAATATGGTTCAGTTTAGAGCCATTTCTAGATACCAAATGCCTCTGAATGTTTAATTGTCCTTTCCTAAAAAATGCTGAGAATTAACTAAGAAAGACTTATTCTTCTGGGTCTAGATTGAAATGTCTGCGAGGGAATGGATAGGTTTCCTTTCATTATCTTCACTTCTCTGTTAAGATTTTTTGTTTGTTTGTTTCCACTCATTAGCAGTAACGTTTCTATTTGTATTTTCTTTTCTGTTCTTAAAAACAGAAGTTATATTTTGCAGCTTGGACCTCTTGACTCTAAACCTGCAAGAAACTTCACAAATAATGATGACTGATAATATACACAATGTAATTAATTGTTGTTGGAGTTTGCTTTTAAAAAGCACCTCATTGCAAACACAATCTTGAAAATGTTTTTAGGAACAACGTTCTATTTAGTGTTTAGCAAACCAAATCGTTTTTGTGTGACTGGAGAAAAGTGAGCCACTTCTACTACCTCTAAAAGAAAAAATAATTTGTTTTTTCTCTCTACTGCTACACTTAACACAGAACACATGTGGTGGCCAGATGTGTGGGTCTTTCCACACACACCAAGCAATCCTCCAGGGGACACCAGCTGGCTACCTCATACTTCATTTCAATTCTGACACTTTCTACCTGAGATAGAGTCAGGGTGTTCGGGTTGGGGCTCAGTCCCACAAGACCACACCCTATTTCTGATGCCAACATTCAGAAGCAGACTGTCACATACACTTTTGACCCACTCATTATAAATCGGAGTCCACGATTCCCTTCTTAGGCTCTATTAATTTGCTGGGCTGGCTCAGAGAGCTCAGGAAAACAAATTTACATTCTGCAAAGGATATGGATGACATGCCAGGTGAAGGGATGTGTAGGGCATAGGACATGACATTGGGGAGAGGGTGGCACTTCCATGGGTTCAGCAACCTGGAAGCTTAGCAAACACCTCCTCTTCCTGTTCAGCAACCCAAAAGCACTTCTCCTTGTCTAACGCTTTGTATAGAGCTTGGTTTCTAGCCATGTTTTCTGGAGGTGGGTAGGTGGGGCTGAAAATCCCAACCCTGAAATCCTATAACTGCTCGGTCTTTCTGGTCACCATCTCCATCCTGCGTCTAGCTGACGTGCCCAGTCTAAGTCCTTCATTAGCATAAACTTAGGTGTTATAAAGGGGGCTCTAGTAGCTCATGCCTGTAATCCCAGCACTTTGCGATGCTGAAATGGGCTAGATCACCTGAGGTCAGGAGTTCAAGACCAGCCTGGCCAACATGACGAAACTCCATCTCTACTAAAAATACAAAAGTTAGCTAGGCATGGTGGCACATGCCTGTAATCCCAGCAACTCAGGAGGTTGAGGGAGGAGAATTGCTTGAACCCAGGAGGTGGAGGTTGCAGTGAGCCAAGATCGGGCCACTGCACTCCAGCCTGGGTGACAGAGTGAGACCCTGTCCCAATAATAATAATAAAATATAAATAAGTAAATAAAGGGGGCTCTATAAATAACAAAAGACACTCTTGTCACTCCGGAAATTCTAAGGATTTAAGGAGCTCTGTGACAAGAACTGGGGTAACGACCAAATGTACTTCCTATTAATCACCCTCTTAGCACAGTGGATAGCGCATCAGTTTCATATTTCACATTATACCATACTGCCTAGCCAGTATCCCAGCAGTGTTCAGGGCTTGCCTAAACACCAAAATTAGCAATGGTTGGAGTTTGCCAGAAATGGAGCTGGTAGCTTTAATTGTGCTACATGCTATGGAGTCAAAATTAAAAGATAGGGCCAGGCGCAGTGGCTCATGCCTGTGATCTTAACACTTTGGGAGGCTGAGACAGAGGGATTGCTCGAGGCTAACAGCTTGAGACCAGCCTGGGCAACATAGTAAAACCTCCTTTCTACAAAATGTTACAAACATAGGTAAGCATGGTGGTGTGTGCCTATAGTATAGTCCTAACTACTTTGCTAGCTGAAGCAGGAAGCTCGCTCAAGCCTAGGAATTCCAGGCTTCAGAGAGCTCTGATTACACTACTGCACTTCAGCCTGGGCAACGGAGCTTGACCCTGTCTCTAAAGAAACAAAAAGAAAAATGAGAAGATGGGAGACACTTTCTGCATGGTGCCTAGAAAGCACAGTGGTAGGCTAGAGAGTGTGGGTTTCCATCCTGGCTCCTTTGCTCACCGTGTTTCCTCAGGCAAATTTCCCATTCAGAAAACTGGAATATTAATAGTAACCTATCTCGTCGGGTTGTCGTGAAGATTAAATAAGGAGCAGATGTAAAGTGCTCAGATCAGTGCTTGGCATCTAGCAAGAGCCCTTTAAGTGGTTACCTCGATGATGAGGAAGAAAATAAAAGATCTACCATTCATGGAATTCTGTGCTTAGTACCCAACACAGTGCTGAGTACTTAACATATATTATAAATCATAATCATCCAAGATCAGAGGCAAATAGGGATGATGATAATTCTCATCAGAGGGTGATAAAGATTCAGATTTAGATCTAAGTAGCTCCCCAGTTAGTGCTTTCTTTAATTTAAGGGTGTTAACAGTAAAATCAAACTCTGTAAAATATTTTACAGAGGTTTATTCTGAACAAATATGATAAGTGACCGTGGCCCAGAAAAATATTACAAACCCAAGAAGCCTTGGGTAAGTGATCTCGAAGTGGCTGGATTACAATTTGATTTTATATTTTGTTAGTATTATTATTATTGTGTTTGATACAGGGTCTCACTCTGTGGAATGCAGTGGTGCAATCTCAGCTTATTCCAGCCTTGACCTCCAGAGCTCAAGTGATCTTCCCACCTCAGGCTCAGGCTCCTGAGTCTTTGGGTCTACAAGTGCCCTCTGCCACACCTGGCTAGGTTTTATATATTTTAAGTAGGCAGGAGTTACAAGCAAAGACAAATCAACACATGAAAGGTATACATTGGTTCGTTCCAAAAGGGCAGAATTTCTTGAAGCAGGGTTTACAGGTAATAGGCCAATTCGGAGATTCTTTAATTTGCAGTTGGTTAAAGGAGTAAGGCTCTGTCTAAAACGTGGAGTCAGCAGAAAGGCATGTTTAAGATAAGGATGGATGTAACAAGATGATGATGGCCTGCAGCTGTGACTCAACCCTTGCCTGGCATGGCCTTAGGTCTTGTTTAGCATTTGGTACCTTAATTGTCACAAAAAGTCTGTTCTGTCAGTCTTATGATCTCTATTTTAACATTGACGCTGGTCTTATTGTGCCTAAAATTCAAACAGGAGTGGCTGGAACAGTGTGTCCAGCCTCCCTCTCAGTCATGGCTGGGAATTCAGTTTTTAAGGTTTTTCTGGGGTCCCCTTGATGAAGAAGGGATCAGTCAGTGGGATGCTTAGAATTTTAGTTTTAGTTTACAAAGGGGACATGAGAGAGTACCACAGGGCTAAGATAATTCTTATTTGCTTCAACATTTTTTAATACCTACAGAGCCCTTTCTGGTCAGAAGAAAGCAAAGTTAGTTCTCTGTGCTTTTGTCATGTCTTACGGTTGTCACAAGGTTCTGTTGGGGCTCAGCAAGCTCTACCCCAAAGACTGGCACCTTCACACACTCAAAGGCAACAAACGTCCTTCAGGATCAAGATCCCTCGAAGCTTGCCTTGTGCCCCAAGTGCAGGGAAAGATTCCCTATGGAACATTTTTATCTGACCAAGAAAGCTACTTTTCAGGGGAAAAAATGTGATTATCTTAAACACTCTTCCTAGCTCCCTAGAAATCTCATAACCAGAAAAGATCAACCTCCAGAGAAGAGACTGGGAGTCCTCACCTCACCCAGACAGACTTGGCCTCTGTTCTTTGAGGGCAGCTCCAAGAGACGGGCTGGGGGACTTCATCTGCGTCTTTGTTTCTGGGGGACTTCATCTGCGTCTTTGTTTCTGCGCAGATCCGCCACTCACCCCTCACCTTCTTTAGTGTCTGCTTCTCCCACCTCTTGGGTCCACCCATCTCTCCACTATGAAGAGAGTACTTTTTTTTCTTTTTGAGATGGAGTCTTGCCCTTTCACACAGGCTGAAGTGCAGTGGCGCGATCTTGGCTCACTGCAACCTCCACTTCCCAGGTTCAATTCTGCCTCAGCCTCCTGAGTAGCTGGGATAATAGGCACGCACCACCACGTCTGGCTAATTTTTTGCATTTTTAGTAGAGATGGGGTTTCGCCAGGTTGATCAGCCTGGTCTCGAACTCCTAACCTCGTGATGCAACCACCTTGGCTTCCCAAAGTGCTGGGATTACAGGCGTGAGCCACTACACCTGGCCGAGGAGAGTATGTAGCCATCAACCATCTGGCCACTCTTTGAGCTCATATTTTGTATGACTTCTGTGCACATGTATGTGCATGAATACATTTTGTGTGTCTTGTTTCCTATGGATCTGCCTTATGCTACATTTTCAGTGAACCTTCAGAGGGTGAAGAGGATGTTTTCCTTCGGCCTTTACAGTACAATGGCTCTTTGGGACCATATAAGGGTACAAAGAGTGCCACATTTGCAGAAGTGACTGTTTAAAGGCTGTGAGTTCCAAAGTGAATAATTACTATCAGATTGTTTTTTCCTTTTAGATAGGGGATTTGTCTGAGAATTCAACTGGTGTAGCATTTTGCTCTTTATGCTTCTCATGGTTTGGTTTGCATATGGAATCACAGAAATGATGTGATAAGATCAGATATAGCTTTTTTCCTTACATCCCAGCATGCTTCATATCTTTCATGGTGTTAGCTTATCTTCAGGCATTGTTTCACTTATATATGGTGACATTTATGTTGTGCTTGTTAAGGTAAATTGTTGCCTCACTCTCAGATTAAGACACTGTAAGACTATTCCACTGTACTCAGAAACAAAATATGTGTGTGTGTGTGTGTGTGAAAGAGAGAGAGAGAGAGACAGACAGACAGACAGAGAGACACGGAAAGAGTATCCCTTATCTGAAATGCTTGGGAACTACAGGTGTGTCAGATTTCATTTTTCATTTGGGTGGGGAGAGGCAGATTTTGGAATATTTGCATTATACTTACGAGTTGAGCATCTCTAATCTGAAAATTTGAAATCTGAAATGCTCCAGTGATCACTTCCTTTGAGCTTCATATTGGTGCTCAGAAAGTTTCAGATTTTGAAGCATTTTTTGACTTTGGATTTTTGGAATAGTGATACTCAACTTGTATATGCACATACATAGTAATTATGGTGATATATGTCGATTCAAGGCCAAATCTAAACCACATTTTTTAGGGATGCCACAGTAGGCTTGCCTCTTTTGGGTCTTGAGCCAATGGGAGCCAAACTCAGAAGAGCTTTAGGAGACAGTTTGAAAGTAGCTGTGACTTTCCGGGGCTGGCAGGGCTTGGCCCCAGCCACAGACCTGAACACAGAATTACCATTCCACCCTTTCTGATTTCATTTATTAAGCTTTCTAAGATGCCTCCTGTAGCCTCAGATAAATGAATCTGAATATTATCATCTGTCTAGGAATTACTTATTCTTGTTCTCCTGCCTTTTCACCTACCATTCAAAGTATCGCTCCAGCCTCTCATATGTGCCTTCATTCAGTATTCAGCTCAGAACTCACTCTCCCCGTAAGCCTTTTCTAATTCCTCTTAACTTTTGTCACTCAGCACTTACGCACATCTTCTCTGCATTTCCATACTCATTTTATGCTTTGTCATGAAGTGTTAGGAATACTCTTATTTGTACTTTTATTAAATTATTTCAGAAGTGTATGTCATTTCTCCAGCCACATTTTATTTTAAGTTTCTAAGAGCCAGGTGATATATTTTAAGTCTGTCTTAAGATAACTTAACTCTCACTCCTTGGGTCCCATTATGTTACTCCTTTTACACTCAACAGGAAGTATTCATTGAATAAACTTAAAAATGGTAAAGGGGCAATGGAGTAGAGAGTATATATATTTTCTGAGTCATGAATTATCACATTGGGATGATGATCCCTTGGTTTGAAATATAGCCCTCATAAGAAATGGGTAGAAAGCATTTATCTGGAATGAGAAAAAAAATATCCTCTCATGAAAAAATTTTTTTGAGAGATTGAAAATTCAAATGAATATGATACTTGGGAAATCACAGGGAAAATAATTTGAAAAGACAAAACATAAATAGTTGGAAAGGCTAGACTAATTGTAAATAAAAACACAACAGAGAGAAAACCAAATCTGAAAACTATTCACCAATCTCACTTATGAATATAAAATGGAGAAACTATAAATAAAATGTTAGCAAATTAAGTCCAATAATATATTTTTGAAATTGTCATTAAGCATGTTTTATTGTAGAAATACAGAGAGAATATAAATTATTTTACTAATATAATATATTGAAGAGAGTAGAGATAAAATCACATGATCATTTTCATAGACACTGAAAAAGCCTTTGGTAGAACTTGTCACTCATATCGGGCCCAAATAAAAACATAAATTTTACAAACATAAGGAAGAAATATTCCCTAAAAAACAAATGGCACGTATGAGAAAACAATTAACTTATTGGTTAAAAAAAGAAAAAGACCCATTTCCATTTAGAGTAAAGAACATGACAAGAATGGTCATTACTGCAGTAATTTTTCTTTGTTGTTTTGGATGTCCTAGCCAGAGCAATAGAATAAGGAAAGTAAATCTGAAGTGCAAACATTGAAACATAATACATAAAATCACAATTCAGAAAATGCAACAATTTTATACTTAAAGAGTCATCTGGCTTTGGGAGGCCAACACAGGAGGATTGCTTGAGGCCAGGAGTGCAAGACCTGCCTGGGCGACATGTGAGAACCCCATCTCTTCAAAAAGTAAAAAACTTAGCTGATAATAGTGGTGCACACTTATAGCTCCGGCTACTCTGGAGGCTGAGGCTTGAGGGCATCACTTGAGCTCAGGAGATCAAGGCTGCAGCAGTGAGCTATGACTGTGCCACTGCACTCCAGCCTGGGCAAGAGAGGGAGGCCCCGTCTCTAAAAAAACCCAAACCAAATAAAACAACAACAAGGGACGCTAGATAAAACTACATATTTTTGGTTTAGAAAATTCAATATTTTAAAGAGAAAAACTCTTTTTCAATTAATATAAAAACCGAATGCAATTCTGATAAAATTTTCATGGAACTTTTAGGATGGGAATAAAGAGAAAATGATTCTGAAACACAGCTGGAAGAGAAGCTATGTAATAATAGCCCTGAAAAGAAAAATTAATGTGAATGGGGAGAAATTTTTCAAGAAGATTTTACAATGAATTTTACATACACACAGCTAATAGAATGGTGTGGTATTGTCACCAGAATCGGCAAAGCACATAAGAAAACAAAGACAGTCAGAGGAGACATACAGAAACAGGCACCAGGCATAGGGTTAAGAATACAGTTTACATTAGACAGAACTCCTCCTCTCATGCTTTACCAAATTATATAAATAATTATTGAAGACTGAAGTGTATGATACAATAAAATCAAAAATTATAAATATAGAATTGAAAATATTTGCTAAGAAGCAGGATTGATAGAAGACAGCATATAGAACGTTATATTTAGAAGATACATCCCAGGGTGGCTTTGGACTGTGTCAGCTTGGTTAGGTTGGCAAATGAAACTACATTTCCCAGAATTCCTCCCTTTATATAGTTCTTGTTTAGATCTGGCTAACAGAAACATTGATCAAGATTGGAAGATGCCTGTGTTCATTCTTGGCCCATGCAACAAAGGGGGGAAAAAAAAATTAAAAAAAAGAAGAAGAAGAAAAGCTTTGGAAGATGAAAATTAATCAGCAGCCTTTGCTCTCTAAAGGACATCATGGCTAGGGGCAGTGGAGGGAGAGCCAAGGTGCTGGTGGATTAAGTGTGTCCTTCCTCTCCCCAGATGGTCCATCACCAGGTGCATAAAGAAGACCTCCATAGACCTGTCCACGACTCTTCTTTGTAGACTCACTCCAGTAGCTGGATATGACTTGCTTCAGGAGGGCTGGTTAGTAACTTTTTCCTAATCCTCCAACTCCTCCTTTCAGACTCTTATTCCTTCTGCTTCTTCCTCAGTGATATAAAATCTAATCCCTATTATAATTCCTCATTCCATGATAGGCACAGTAGTTCCTCATCTCTATTTGAACTGATACACCCACTGAGGACATCCATCAGCCTGAGAGTGAAATTCCAGTAAGGAGCTCTTGGACAAACAAGAAAAGGTTCCAGAGCAAAGGTACTTTTATTCAGATGGATACTGCTGACATGAACTGCATTTCTTTTTATGTTTCTTTTTACAGTGAGAATAGTGAGCTCAACTTCACGATCCAGCTCAAAGCGAAGATTCTAACTATGCTTCCTTATCTTGCTCAGGATGTCTGAGCAAGGGAAAAAAGGATTTATTTCTCAATCAAGGCAAAACTAATAAAATGGAAGCAATGAAACATTAGGAGAAAGTGGCCATCCCATCATAAAGACACCGAGTCATGCCAAGGAAACAGGGTGGGATCTTCTGCTTGGCCTAAACACCAGAAAGCCTTTTTATTTTTAATTAGATAAAAGGTTGGTACGTTTTCCTGTTCTTCATCTCTGAAAGGTTAGCTAGATCAAAGAAGATGATGAAATTAAATTCTTACAATAAAGTTACCAAAACTATACATTTCTTACAATAAAATTACTAACATTAATACAAGTGCCTATGCATTAGTGAATCTTGATTTAAACTAAGAATAAGAAAATATTTTTAAGTAGATGATTGTGAGTTGTGAAGAACACAGATAAAAGGGCATCCTTTTTCTGCTGCTGAGGTACTATGTGATTTTTAGCAATGTTACATAAGGGACATAAGTTGTAAGGATATATATTTTTCATTGGTTTCTTATTAATTGAAATACAAAAATAAAATTCAATTGTCAGAATAGTGCCTGACATGTGAAAGTTTGGTATAGATTGTTGAGCAAAATTTTTTTTCTCTCTCTCTGGTATGAATCCTGTGAAGACAAGGATTGCTCTAGGAAGAGCTGAGTTCCAGCATAAGCAATGGGTAAGTAAAAGCAAATTTAACAGTATTTAATTATAAGCTAACTCTCCTGTCTTAAACTAGCTGTGTTTGGAGTATGGTGATAATTTGCCAATGAGATTATGTCTCAGCTGCAATTAATCTTTGAGGAACTGTGATGTAACCAGATAGAACTTGGGTAAGGTGGAATGGAGCAACTGTCATGATTTTCAAAAAGTGGGAAGAAGGAGAGTTCTATATATTGTAGTCATAAGTGTGACATATTTAACAATTTCTATGTGATATTAAAGTATATTCAGTGATTTTTAAGGAGTCAAATACATTAGCAATATGAATCAGCGTATGTTCACCCCAAATAATCATTGATTTATTGACAGTAGAAACTAATTTATTTTAAAAATCAAGATAGCTGACAAAGCCTTGCAAAATAATCTGGTTGACAACAGCAGGAACAAATGGAAAGACATCCCACGCTCATGGATCAGAAGAATTAATATTGTTAAAGTGACCATACTACTCAAAGCAATCCACAGACTGAATGCAATCTCTATCAAAATGCTAATGACATTATTTACAGAAATAGAAAAACTTCCCTAAAATGTGTATGGAACCAAAAAAGAACTGAAAGCCAAAGTAATCCTGAGCAAAAAAAAAGCAAAGCTGGATTTCACAGTGTCTGACTTCAAAATTTGTTATAATGCTACAGTAACCAGAACAGCATGGTATTGGTATAAAAACAGACACATAGACCATTGAAACAGAATAGAGAATCCAGAGATAAACCCACATACTTCTAGCCAACTCATTGTTAGCAAAGATGCCAAGAATGTACATGGGAAAATAACACCTTGTTTAATAAATAATCCTAGGAAAACTGGATATCCATAGGCAGAAGAATGAAAAAAAGATACTTAAATCTCACCATATACAAAAATTAAGATAGATTAAAGACTTAGACATAAGATCTCAAACTATAAAACTACTAGAAGAAAGCATAAGTGAACACTCCAAGACATTGGTCTAGGCAAAGATTTTATGGCTAAGACCTCAAAAGCACAGGCAACGAAAACAAAAATAGACAAATGGAACTTAATTAAATTAAAAACCTTCTTCACAGCAAAGAACATAACTGAGTAAAGAGGCAACCTGTTGAATGGGGCAACATATGCACAAACTATTCATCCAACAAGGGTTTAATATCAAGGCTACACAAAAAACTCAACAGTAGAAACAATAAAACAAAACAAATAATCTCATTAAAAAGGGGGCACTCCCTCTTTCTCTTCCTCTTTCTTTCTCTCTTTCATTCTTTTTTTCTTTCTTTTGCTGTTTCTTTCTTTCTCCTTTTCTCTTTTTCTAAAATCTCTCCCTCTTTCTTTCTCTTTCATTCTTTTTTTCTTTCTTTTGCTGTTTCTTTCTTTCTCCTTTTCTCAAAAAAAAATAAATAAATAAAAAAAATAAAAAATAAAAAGGGGGCAAAAAAACTTGAATAGACATTTCTCAAAGGAGGACATAACAATGGCCAACAGGTACATGAAAAATGCCAAATATCACAAATCATCAGAAAAATGCAAATCAAAACCACAGTGAGGTATCATTTTAACCCAGTAAGAATATCTATTATCAAAAAGACAAAAATAACAGGTGCTGGCAAGGCTGCAGAGAAAAGGGAACTGTTATACACTGCTGGTGGGAATATAAATTAGTACAGGCATTATGGAAAACAGTATGGAGGTTTCTCAAAAAACTAAAAATAGAACTATCATATGATTCAGTAATCCCACTGCTAGGTATTTATCCAAAGCAAAAGAAATTCATATATCGAAGGGATTCTTGCACCTGTGTATTTATTGCAGAACTATTCACAATAGAAAAGATATGGAATCAACCTAAGTGTCCATCAATGGATGAATAAAGAATATTGGTGTATATACATCATAAAATACTATTCAGCCATAAAACAGAGTGAAATCTTATCATTTAAAGCAACACGGATGGAATTAGAGGTTATAATGCTAAGTGAAATAAGTCAGGCACAGAAACACAAACATTGCAAGTTCTCACTGATATGAAGGACCTAAAAGCACTGATCTCATGGAAGTAGAAGGTTGAATGACAGAAATCAGAAGTAGGAAAAGGTGTGTTAGGGTTGGGCGTAGATTAGAGAGGTTGGTTAATGGGTACAAAAACATACAGTTAGAAAGAGGGAATAAGATATAATGTTCAATAGCAGAGTAAGTAGTTATAGTTAACAACAAAGGATTTTACATTTCAAAATAGTCAGAAGAGAGGACTTAAAATACTCCTAACACATAAAAATGATAAATACATGAGGTGATTGATATCCTAAATACCCTAATTTGATCATGACAAATCCTATGCATGTAACAAAATATTACATGTGCCTCCATAAATATGTACAAATATTATGCATCAATAAAAATAATACATAAATAAATAATGCTGGTAACAACATGGAGGAAATGTAGGTTGGATGACAAAATGGTGAGGGTGAATTTGTAAGCATCCAAATGAAGACACTCTAAAGAAGGATTTATTACTGATTTGGTATCTGCTTATGGAGAAGAAGCTACAGTTTATTGTGGGACTGTGTCTTTAGTTCTTTCTGTTTGATGATTTAATAACTTGTTAGAAAACATAATTGGTACACTTATTAAATTTTCCAATATTAATAAGTCAAATGAGGTAATTGATCCATTATGTGACAAATTCAGGAACCAACAATCTAAAAAAAAAAAAAAAATCAACCAGATGAGATTTTGCACTGTAACCAGTAAAATGAATTCTAATGGGCACATATATATGTATAACCCTTTTCTTAGATACAAGAAACTCACCCCTAAATGAAAACTAGAACCACTATCCCCAAAGCAACCGAAACAAACACAGAAATAACAACTGTATATATTATGGCAGGGAACATTCTTACTAAAAATAATTTAATAAGGACTCTTGTGGAGAAAAGACCAGAGAGGTTGGCTGATATCATACTTGGTATAGTCAGAATGTTGTGCCTGATAGGAGTGTTTTGTAAAGAGAAAGAATGATGGCCCTATACGGGGGAAGTCAGGACTCTGCCCAGATCTCTTTCCACAGTTGACAATATTTAGTCCAGAGGAAGGATGAACTGATATAGGGATTATGACTCCAGTTGAAGGAGTTGCAGTTTTTTAGCACATAGTAGGTGCCTACAAATATAGCCATGAGGGGTCCTCTTATAATAAAATTAACAAGTTATAGTTAACTGGAGGCAGCTTCAGGTTTAATTTTGAAAAAGAGGTTCGATGTCTATTTCTTCACTGCGAATACTGCAGAGGAGAGTCAAGCTCAGAGTTGGACAGGGTACCTGTCAAAGGTCCCTTAAAATTGAACATTATATTTGTCATTTACTGTCACAGCTATTCAAAGTACTTTGAAAATTTAAAGAGGTAAGCAGTTATAAACACAACCTAATACAATAAAAATAAAATCTGCTAGAAAAAAAAAACACACAAATTTTAAACAAAACAGACCTCACCCTACTGATGTGTGGAAGCTTTTGTTTCAGGGTCACAGCAAAGTATAAATCACTAATTCAGTACTGGTAGTGTGGAGAGTCCAGCAATTCAAAATTAAGAGTTAGGAGTTTTCATCTCAATATTCTAAAATCTTGTGACCAAAATAGAAAGCAACTTAAATTTCTGGGGCTTCTCATATAGCGTTTACAGCATCAGTTTGAAGCAGATAGCCTTTAAGGTACATTTCAACTCAGTTTTATAAATGTATACACAGATAGGCCTGTCCTAAATGGTAGCTGAACTGTAGCAAATACTAATCGGATTCTGCCATGTAGAAATGGGAGTATATTCTACAAAGCAACAACTTTTGTGCTGCTATTGACTGTATCTTAGGAGTTCCATAACCGATTTGGATCTCCACAAAGTAAAGAGAAAGAGGTAATTTTGAGTTTATCTGATGCTAAAGCAAGAAAGAAAAAACTCCTGGGGTGCAGGAGTTTTTGAGGGAAGGCTAAGGAGCTGAGATTTAACCTGAAGAAGCAAAGACTGGGTGAGTGGTTCACAGCAATAATCAGTCACAGGAAATCATGTGGGTGCTGGTGAGCAGACGTTTTCTGTCAGATGAGAGCCCAACAAGAGAAATGAACTCTGAGACGTAAAAGTAACGTGGAAGGCATTTTTATTTTTATTTTTTTGGGGGGCCCTATGTCTTTAAATGTTTTTGAGATAATGAACTATGTTACCAGGGAAAGTTGATGAATCTCCTTATCTGAAAGTTGCAAGAAAAACTGCAGGATTCTCCGTCAGATGTAAGTGTAGTTCTAGATGACCTTGTGATATTTTCCACTGTATTACCCATATAATAAGGTGAAAATTCAGATAACATATGGAATTCAAAGTAGGTTCATCTTGAAAAACAACCAAGGTTTGTAGTACACCGGCTGATGATGTGATTTCATTTGGTTGTTCAAATATACTCTTCAAGATACTGTTTAACCTTAGTATTTGAGAAATGGTTTGCTCTCCTAAAAGTCAGGGCTGAGTATATTTTTACTTTAGTTGACAAAACCAGGGATTATAGTGATAAAAGTCCTGTATTTCTTGATGAAGTTGAACTACTTGAAGTTGCTTCTGCATTTTAGTTGCTACAACATATTAAAATTTTTTAAAGTTCAAAGTATTAGCTTGGTCAGATCCTTGCATATTTAGAAAAGGAGCTTCAGTGCTATCACTTAATTTTTCCTAATAACTCATGTAGTTTAAAAATGTTTTCTATTTTCAAAATTATTATTATTATTATTATTATTATTATTTTGAGACAGAGTCTTGTTCTGAGGCCCAGGCTGGAGTGCAGTGGCCCAATCTCAGCTCACTGCAACCTCTGCCTCTTGGGTTCAAGTAATTCTCCTGCCTCAGCCTCCCAAGTAGCTGGAATTACAGGCACGTGCCACCACGCTCAGCTAATTTTTGTGTTTTTAGTGGATATGGAATTTCACCATAATGGTCAGGCTGGTCTTGAACTCCTGACCTCATGATCCACCCACCTTGGCCTCCCAAAGTGCTGGGATTACTGGTGTGAGCCACAGCATCCAGCCAAAATTATTTAGTATAGTCATATCACAAATTTTCTTTGCATGATACATGTTATACAGTAGGTGTTGTGCTATTTACATAATTAATCTAATGTTTAAAAAAAAATCTCAGCACCCAGATCCTTGGCTATATTTTCTTTCCTTAAAGAACACAGAGAAATCTTTTCAGAGTGTTAGCTAGTCCAGATGTTTTGGGCAGGAAAAGATTTGACTAAGGTAAGTGTAGCATCTTTAGAATTTGAGGGAACAGCTTGGTAAGCAGTTCTTTTGGCTGTACACCAAAGCCTTGTTTTGCAAAATGTGGTCTGTGGAACTGGCAGCATCTGCATCATTGGGAGCTTGTTAGATAGAAATGCAGAATCTCAAACTACTTAACCAGAATCTGCATTTTAAAAACACACCCTGTTGATTTGTGTGCACATTGAAGTTTTAGAAGCATTACACTAAATGACTCTTGGGAGCAGAGATGGGTTGGTTCCTAATCAAAGACAGGCAAAGATGTGGAGTGTGTCTGCTGAGCATCTCGGAGGACAAGGCAGAGTTGTTTCAATCAATCCAAATGAGAGATTGACACATTTCCATCATTGACATTGACCCCCTATAACAGTGAATCTTGCTTGGAAGCCTCGTGTGTATGTAACCTATACCTTTACCAAACTTGCTTTTTTTCTTCAACCCTTGGCATTCACTGGCCTAGAGGATACAGTCCAAAGTACATGTAGCATAATATAATTGCATATTACATTTCCAGTGCACCATCTATTACATTTGAAGGAACATCTCTTCCTGTCATCCATAAACACTCCATTTCCACAAGATCACTCAACATACCTTTCATATCTAATCTATGCACTTGTTCATGTCTTTTTTCTATCCTGTAATTCCTTTCTATTTCTATGGAAATTCTTCACATCTTTAAAGGCACACATTAAAGTTTATTGCCACCATGAAATATTTCATATTCAGAATTCTACCAGGCGTGCTCATAACATCTTGTTCTCTGCATGTGCAATGGTTAAGAGCTTTGAAGATTCAGGAACCTGGACTGAACACTCATTCTTTACTGAAGCTACAGGCTTGGCCAAGTTTCTTAGTTAGTTGGATCCTTAGTTTTATCATCTGTTAAATAGGGACGACAATAGTGTCTTCCTCAAAGGATGATCATGAGGATTAAAATAGATAATGGTATGAAGTGTTAAAAGAGTGTGGGGCACGTAGTTAAGTTTGCAACAGATATTTGCTGTTATTGTAATGAGAATGGTCTCAAGCTTTGATGCACTAACATGCACATCATAGATGTGTTTGTGGGGCAATGTGTGCATGATTTCCATCCTACTAAGTGATGTATTTCTTGAGTACAAATATAAAATTTTAACTGTGAACTTCCTCACTCTTAAGACAGCGAGGTTAGCATTGGTAAGTGATAGCCTTACCACAATAAATTGCATCTAATCATATTTTTTTCAATTGTAATGTAAGTCAATTTGTTATTTTGGCTTCAAAAATACTATGAATAGTCACATTTTCTGTAAATTATTTATTCATATATGTAATCCCTCAACCTTCTCATCTACATAGTAATTTTAAAAAAACTTTCTTCAGACAGCTTTTCTGTAATATCATAATCACATTTATGGATCTTCCTTCCAAGACCCTGCACACTAATCCCCCAGCTCCAAATTGCATTTTCAAGAATTAGATTTTACTGGGTTCTACTCCTTCCCACTCTGACTAGGCATAGCCACTAAGGGTTCCAATGTGTTTCATAACTTTTAAACACAACTGTAGTTTATTTTCCAAAAATTGTACCATATTATTGACGTATACATTCTTAACTATTAAACATAAATGACATGCTTTCCGCTTAGTTTTAGGCTCTATAAACTTAATAGACTCTGGTTAACACAAGAATTACAATCTCCATGAAAGGAATATAGTAAATGATTAGACAAACATCCAATAAGTATAACATCCAATTCCTCCCATATATTATAGCTGCAAATAATGGTACACTTAAGATGTATTTCATTCTCAAAACCAATGATTAAAAATAGTGCAAAAAATTCCACAAATTAGTTATTAGACACCACACTGAATCAATGCAAATGATTTGAGTCAATTTATTTGTACCTGGATGTGAATATATCTGATGGCTTTATGTAGATATTTAATGTTTTAACCCATTGATGAATAATCAGATTTTAAAATCAGAAAAATGTTTTAATAATAATTACATATGCCTTTCATTAAGTGCTAACTGTAGCTTAAGCACTTGACAGGTTTATATTACTTAACTCTATGAAGAGGAGCCACTATTATATCCACTTTGTAGATGGTGACATTGAGGCTTAACAGGTTAAAGTGCCCAAGGTCAACACCTAGGAAGTGATTTAGCCAGGATAAAACCCAGGCTGTAGATTCAACGCTATCCCCATCAAGCTAACAATGACCTTCTTGACAGACCTGGAAAAAACCACCTTAAACTTCATACAGAACCAAAAGAGAGCCCGCATAGCCAAGTCAACCCTAAGCAAAAAGAACAAAGATAGAGGCATCACGCTACCTGACTTCAAACTATACTACAAGGCTACAGTAATAGAAACAGCATGGTACTGGCACCAAAACAGAGATATAGACCAATGGAACAGAACAGAGTCTTCAGAGACAATGCCACACATCTAAAACCATCTGATCTTTGACAAACCTCACAAAAACAAGCAATGGGGAAAGGATTCCCTGTTTAATAAACAGTGTTGGGAAAACCAGCTAGCCACGTGCAGAAAGCAGAAATTGGACCACTTCCTGACACCTTACACTAAAATTAACTCCAGATGGATTAAAGACTTCAACATAAGACCTAACACCATAAAAACCCTAGAAGAAAACCTAGGCAAAACCATTCAGGACATAGGCATAGGCAAGGACTCCATGACTAAAACACCAAAAGCATTGGCAACAAAGGCCAAAATAGACAAATGGGACCTAATTAAACTCCAGAGCTTCTGCACAGCAAAAGAAATAACCATTAGAGTGAATCGGCAGCCAAAAGAATGGGAAAAAAATTTTTGTAATCTACCCATCTGACAAAGGGCTAATATCCAGAATCATATGAAAAAACGCTCATCATCACTGGTCATTAGAGAAATGCAAATCAAAACTGCATTGAGATACCATCTCACACCATTAAAAAAATCCAGAGACAACAGATGCTGGAGAGGATGTGGAGAAATAGGAACACTTTTACACTGTTGGTGGGAGTGTAAATTAGTTCAGCTATTGTGGAAGACAGTGTGGCAATTCTTCAAGGACCTAGAAACAGAAATTCCATTTGACCCAGCAATCCCATTACTGGGTATATATCCAAAGGATTATAAATCATTCTATTATAAGGACACATGCACAGGAATGTTCATTGCAGCACGGTTTACAATAGCAAAGACTTGGAACCAACCCAAATGCCCATTGATCATAGACTGGACAGGGAAAATGTGGCACATATATACCATGGAATTCTATTTCTCCACAGCCTCACCAGCATCTGTTGTTTCTTGACTTTTTAATAATCGCCATTCCGACTGGCATGAGATGGTATCTCATTGTGGTTTTGATTTGCATTTCTTTAATGATCATTGATGTTGAGCTTTTTTTCATGTTTCTTGGCCAAATAAATGTCTTCTTTTGAGAAGTGTCTATTCCTTTCTTTTGCCCACTTTTTGACGGGGTTTTATTTTCTTGCTAAATTTATTTAAGTTCCTTGTAGATTCTAGATAGTAGACCTTTCTCAGAAGGATAGAATGCAAAATTTTCTCCCATTCCATAGGTTGTCTGTTCACTCTGATGACAGTTTCTCTGTTTTTTTTGTTTTTTGAGATGGAGTTTAGCTTTTGTCACCCAGGCTGGAGTGCAATGGCTCGATCTCAGCTCACTGCAACTCGATCTCAACTCATCCACAAAAAAAAATGAGTTTGTGTCCTTTGTAGGGACATGGATGAACCTGGAAACCATCATCCTCAGCAAACTGACACAAGAACAGAAAATCAAACACCACATGTTCTCATAGGTGGGTATTGGACAATGAGAACACATGGACACAGGGAGGGGAGCATCACACACTGAGGTCTGTAGGGGGGACTATGGAAGGGACAGTGGGGGGTAGGGAGGTTGGGGAGGGATAACATGGGGAGAAATGCCAGATATAGGTGATGGGGAGGAAGGCAGCAAACCACATTGCCACGTGTGTACCTATGCAACAATCCTGCATGTTCTTCACACGTACCCCAAAACTTAAACTGCAAAAAAAAAAAAAACAAAAAAAACCAGGCTGTGTCATTCTAAAGTTTACACTTTAAACACAGCAATCTTTCTTTTGCATGTGGAAACTGAAGCCCAGAGTGTTTAATATCCAAGGTTATATACCATTTGTTAATGACAGACAAAGTCACATTTCTATGCTTTTTCCAGATTCTTTACAAGAGTTGATTTAGATCGTCTGCGTGAATATCTTTTAAAGATAATAAGTAAAGCTGACTTAAATGACCCCCTTAAAATCATGGCTACCCTATAAAACCCAATCAAATAATTATCAATTCCATAATAAAATTCACATATCAAAAAGCTCAGATAAGCACTCCTTGCTAAAAGAAAAAAATATCTTGAAAACAAGAACTAAGTTTCAATGAAGGTAATTATCTTGAAAGCTTTCAAATGTTCACAATGAAACAAAATTTCTAAGTCAAGATTTAAAAAAAGGAAAGGAAATGGAAATAAAGTAAATGAGAGAGATGGCAAGATGGGTTTCATCTTCTTTATTCATTTTATGTTTTCATGTTGTTCTTATATTTTAATTGCCTATAAGATTGAGAAAACATTGAGGGCCATAAATATTTTATGTCTCCTGCTATCACATCATAATAAATCATTTGATATTTGTGTCTTTGATAGGAATGTAGCCAATATTATAATAAAAGCATACTTACAAATAACTTTGTTTGATAGAAAAAAGGCATAGCAGTTTGTAATATAAATTGACACTGGTATCATAACATAGTACCATGCTAATGAGAGAAAAAACTAAAACTGTATGATAAAGGAACACTGAATTTATCTAACATTTTGGTTCACTCAGAGAGACTTTACTGTTGAATAATCAATTTGCCTTTAAAGCTAAGACATATTTTTCTACTAAGAGTATGAGTAAAGAGTCTGAAAGTCTTAGACAGAATTGGTTTAACACACAACAATTAAAATAAAACTGTGAGGCGGAGTTTTTCAACCTTGGCACTATTAACATTTTGGGCTGGATAATTTACAGTGAGGAGCTGTTTGATAAGTTTTAGACCAGTTAGGGTCATTCCTGGCCTCTACTCACTAGAATCAGTAGCAGAGCACAAATCCCTTCTCTATTTCTGATAATCAAAAATGTCTCCAGATATTGACAATGTCCCCTGGGGCACAAAATTGCCCCTAAATGAGAACTACTGCTTAAAAGTAATAGTTGAAAAGGTCAAATAATTGTACTTTATCCAAAACTCTGCAAAATAATTTTCAGATTGACTAGTTTTTGATATTCATGGTCTACATGTCTACAGACCAAGGTTTAAATAACCTTTTCCACAGTTTTCAGTTGAATAGGCATTTGTCGTCTGCATTTACATTAAAATTATTACTTGTCAATATGCATTAATTTAAATTCACAATCAGTTACACATATGGATTTTTCTTAAATCTGAGGATGCCTAACCATTTTTAACATGGATGTCCTCTTTTTCACTTAAATTTCTCAGTCTTCCTAATTAGATGAATATGATTTTCCCCTTCTCATTTAGATTAATAGACTATATAAAAATAGGCCTTAAAGACATGTAGTTTGGGATTTATCTAAAATCACAATTTCCCTGAAAAACTAATTCATAGACCAATTTTTTTCCCCAAAACTGTGGTCTATGAATCACCTGTCTCAGAATTTCCTGAGATGCTTGTCAATGTTATAAATGATTGGTTCCCTTCCGAGACCTACTGAGTAAGACTCTCTGGAATAGGATTCAGTGATCCACAGCTTAAGCCCCTCAGGTGATTCTGAAGCCCCCACATTTAAAAGCTATATACTTAGGTCACAGAGACAAGAAAAGCAATGTGCTACTGATATGATTCATTCAATGCAAATTATAATGTATTTATTCCTTGCTGGACCTTGTTTGATTCCAGCTTACACATCACAGCCACCTTATGTTGATTGATGATAAAGCACTGTTTCACCAGAATTTACCAAATTTTAAGACAGGCATAGCTTCATAAGGATGCTCCTCTGTTAGGTAATGTTTAAGTTAAAGCCTTCATTGATCTGCTTAAACTCACCAATGAAAAATAACGTGATTGCTTATATATGAAAATTATACGCAATTGATATGAATTGGATTTAAATCTATAATACCCTTTTATTTAAAAATTCTTGATACGGTTTTGCTATGTCTCCACCCAAATCTCATCTTGAATTGTAGTTCCCATAAATTCCACCTGTCATGGGAGGGACCGGTTGGAGGTAATTGAATCATGAGGGCGGGTCTTTCCCAAGCATTTTTTCATGATACTGAGTAAGTCATAAGAAATCTGATGGTTTTATAAAGGGAATTTCTCCTACACAAGTTCTCTCTTCCCTGCTGCCATGTAAGATGTGTCTTTTGCCTTCTACCGTGATTGTGAGGCCTTCCCAGACATGTGGAAGTGTAAGTCCATTGAGCATCTTTTTCTTTACAAATTACCCAGGTTAGGGTATGTCTTTTTTAGCGGTGTGAGAATAGACTAATACAATACTCATCTGAAAATTCAAAGGAACTAAGAATGCAAAGATTTAAATACCTATAGTTTCTCTTTCCATGCTATATTCCACTTTTAAGGTATTTCAATCACTTCTAAAACTCAGATTTACTAACCATCATTGTATTTTTTTTTAATAAAAAATTCTGAATACATAACCTTGAAATGCATGGGTGGTTCCATTCATTTCTCTTAAGTAAAAAAATTAGACAACAATTACTGCTTCACATTCAAATCTTAGAAATTCTAGGAGGCTCTGTTGAAGAGTAAGAAAGGGAGCTCTTTCCAAGTTTAGCTTTTCTCAATCCAAGTTCAGAAAAGTTTACTCTTAAGTGCCACAGGAATGTAGAAATATGCCACGTGGTTACATAGTCTTTTCACTAAGACTGATGAAAATATTAAAGGGGTGGCAATACCACATAATCCAGTGAGGGCAGGCACAAAACTTTTGTTTTACAAAAGTAAAACAATTACATAGGGACAATGTAATTTGTCAGAACATTCAATGCTTCAGTCATATTGCACCTATGTCACCACATTTATTGTATTCTCAGTTCTATAATTAAGTAAAGTAAATGCTCACCATCAATTTTTGGTGACATCCTCAGTTACTTCTTGGTCATAGAAAATTAATCCTCCAGTAGCTTGGTAAGGAAGTGCTTTTGAGTACAATATTCTCTGAATTCTTACTCATTTAAAACTATTTTTCTATACTTCTAATAGAAAAAGATTATTTTTCCAAAATCTTTTAAGGGATATAAAATTCGTTTTCATACTCTATGAGTTGCTTTAATATGTTGCTTTTGAGAAATATGGTGTTACCCTAATATTTATATCCCTACAAATAATTTGATATTTTTGCTTGGAGGTTTTGATTTTTGTTTTCTACTTCTTTTCTTTTAAGCCAAGAATACTAGAAAATGTCTTGGAGTTTATTGTTTCATGACAATTTTTCAAGGTCTATGGTGAGCCGTTTCAATACAGTGGGGTTCAGGTTCAGGTTTAGGTTTCTTTAATTTCCAGAAGTTTTCTTGAATTCTAGTTTGACATCTTAGCTCTGTTCACTATTTTATTTTTCTTATGCAGGTCCTCCAATTATATGTGTATTGGACATGTACACATGTTTGCCTACCTGCTGTTTCAGCAACTTCTGTCTCTTTTTTGCCTCTTCTTATTTCAGCTTCATTGCATTGTTTACTTTCCTGCCAACCTGGGATAACTCTTAGTGGATTTTCACTTGAATATATTCTCCATATTTCACTTGCTAAATTATTTCTTATTTCTGAGATTTTGTTTTCTTTCAGTATACTTCTTGAATTTATTTGAATTTCATTGAATGTGTTTTTGTTTTCTTTTTCTTGTTTCTGGTTTTAAGTTTTGAGTTTCTGGTTCTATTTTTTAAAGTATCTCCAAATTCTTGTTTGATGATTCTACATTCAAATTGGAGTACTGTGTTAACAATTCTCTTCTGCTTTGTGGTAATGTTTTGGAGAGAATTTTGATTAGCTGATGTTTTGGTTTAAATGATCTGTTTCTCCTTACAATGTCTTTGGATGGAATTTTAATTTTTGTTTTTGTGTATCTACATACTTTATGTCAGGGTTCCTAGTTCAAGCACACCCTCTTCTGTTGGTATAGTGTTTGCGTGGTTTTCCTTTTAATGTATACTTCTGAGGAATCATTTTCCTCTGACTTACTTCCCTTCACTCTCATTTTCTATGGTACACTACACATATTTCCATTTAACTCCGTTTCTCTTAGAAGAAATAGATCTTGGAGACCGCCACCTCCACTCTGCTCACCCCAAGCCACTTTTCTGGACCTGGTGCTGTGAACTACCAAGATTCAGACCGCTGTTTACTATTTTGGCAACAAGTATTGGACTTTCTCTTTCTGGGGGTAATTTTTTTCAGTGTTGCTTGTGTTTCAAATGGAGTTACTTAAGCCACCACTCCCTTGTTCTCTGCACCCACAACCAGCCAGTCGCAATGGTAGGAGCCCTGCTGGAATCTGGAATTTATGCTGTCTCCTAGTAATGTAGAAGGCACAAAGATTTATTTGCTGTCCTTTATGTTTGCTTTTTAGTTTTCGTGCAGAGGATTTATGGAGAGACTTGGATCCCAGTTCCTGCTCTTATCCTACAGTGGCTCAGTACTTCATAATAAGGAAGGTGTACCTTCCT
This sequence comes from Plecturocebus donacophilus, assembly GCA_004027715.1. Classification (NCBI taxonomy): domain Eukaryota; kingdom Metazoa; phylum Chordata; class Mammalia; order Primates; family Pitheciidae; genus Plecturocebus; species Plecturocebus donacophilus. The sequence continues at coordinate 35,746 of PVKP010004478.1, read as the reverse complement.
GGAGCCAGGCAAGGAGGCACATCGGGGAGTCAAAATGAGGGCTCCCGAACATGCAGAGAAATTTCAGAGCCTCAGTTCACACTCTTCTGTCCTTTCCATCGGGATTGTTTCCCAAGCTTCTTTCTGATATAAACTAGGTGGATCACTGTTCTCATTTCAGAATGAAAGCTGCTTTTCGATTGTCTGTCCTCCTCTGCTTCCTGCTGGTCCACTTTTTCAGTCATCTACCTAACACTTTACAAAACCCAAATGCAAATATGTTTGTTAAACTACACTAGTACCTCTTCCACACTGTATCATGTCTTTAAATTATGGCAAATAGTAACAGATCTATAGCATGCATTTTCCTTTCTAAACATTTTTCCTCCAAGATTGCAGCTATACTTGATTTTGGTGGTGATGTTTGGGGGTTTAATCTGAACATAATTCCACATGCTCTGTAATATAAGTGTTTATCTATTGTGCCTCATATTATTTTTCAGTTCTCATTGATGACCAAAGGGTAGCTTAGCAGCATATTATGATGATTTGACTTGAAAGTAGCTAGCTATTTTTCCCTAAAGTCATTGAAAACAGTTTGCTTCTTTTTGAGCCAACATTTGTTAAGTTATCTTACATAATGTTTTTCTACATGTAACAACAGATTGGGTTTCTCTTTTCCTTTTTTATTCTTCAGTCATGAAATCAGAGATTCATAGTGGGTTGTTGTAGTAATCATTAATATCAATGAGGCAATTCTATGAATGCTTCATTTCTTTTCAAATGAGCAAGAAAGAAATGATTTTTATGAAATAAGAATCCCATTTTTTCACTGTCATACTCAAAGGACTTCACATCACAGATCCTGCCTTTTAAGATCATACATATGTCAACTTTACACATACATAATAAACATTTCCCAAGAGATCAGACCTCACAATCAAATAAAAAAGATCCATGAAAAGTATTTTGTTAAGAACAAAGTAATAGGACAAAATAGAAATTTGTTGGGAAAAACACAAAACTCAGGTACATCTTTCTGAGTCAAATAGCATAGGAAAAATTAAAAATTGCTAATTCTGTTTTCCTTTAAAGGAAATGTCCTAAGTGAATTTAAATTGAAAAATCATTCTCAGGGAGCATGATGGTTCTGGATCATGTTCAAAGTCACATGGTGCCAGGCATGGTAGTTCATATCTGTAATCCCAGCACTTTGGGAGCCTGAGATGAGAGGATCCCTTGAGCCCAGGAGTTCAAGACTAGCCTGGGTAAGATAGTGAGACCTCTTTCTTACAAAACATAAAAATAAAAATCAGTCAGGCTTCGTGGCAGATACCTGTAGTTCCAGCTACTTGGGAGGCTGAGGTGGGAGGATCACCTGAGTCTGGGATGTGAAGGTTGCAGTGAGCCGAGATTGTACCACTGCGCTACAGTCTGAGCAAGAGAGCAAGACCCCCTCACAAACAAACAACAAAGTCACATATTTACATTCAGTCTCTAGTAATTCACAAAAGTTTCAGGTAAACAAACATGAAAGCACTATCTTCTTGCAGAGTAGTTACTGAAAAATAATTCTTACAATCGTGGAGAATGTAAAGAAATTACAGTGGATTTACCAACCACATTAACCACACGATGGCCAGACAAAGTATCAACTCAAAAATAATTACTCAAAGCTTAGATATTCTGAAAGCAATGGTCTTTTGTTGGTGGTGGTTGTGTTAGAAGAGCCCATAGAAAATCACTATTGCTTACAATTGTATGATGGGGAGTTCTGTGTGATAGAGTCAGACGTTTTAAAAGGCAGCAACATGCAGTGGAGTGGAAGTAGGTACATCAAAGGCAAGTGTGAGATGCCTTCTGAGATTACATCCTTTTACCATGTTTGTCAACCATGCAACAACAAATCTCTCTCTTCTGTTTCTCTCTCTTCTTGTATGTTTTATAATTATTAGGACATTTAAAATTTGTGTATATAATATGAAGTTTTTCTTTTTGTTAAAAAAGACATAACAAATGAAATCTTAATTTGAATTTTCCACTTGAAAAATCTTTCTTTTAGAGGAGCAGAATATTGTAATATAGCCCCGAGTCAAGTTTGAATTGTTCCACTACATGTATACTGTTCTATAACCAAGGAAGCAGAATAATAAAAGTTACTCATTTATATTTTTCAGTTGGACAAATCAGCTCTAGGCAACAAACACTGGCTGTATAGAAAGTCATAATCAAAATTATCTATAACAGTTCTGCCAATGTGTATGTCAACAGACTCTCTGTGTTCATAAATATTTTCCACAACTGAATAAGAACGTAAATTAAAGTTCACAAATTAAGTATTCCTATAATAAATAGTAACCTGATTTTGCTAAATAATTTTGACTTTGGTTTAGAATTAACTTGAGTTAGTGCTAAAAGGGATATTTATCATCTAGGACAGAGGTTGTCAACCTTCTTCTGCCCAGAGCCAGATGGTAAATATTTTAGGCATTGCAGCGTGTACAGTGTTGTTGTGACTACTCGACTCTGAAGACATAGCAATAAAAGCAGCCATAGGAAATATAAGTGATAGGTGTGGTTCTGCTGCAATACAAATGTATTTAGGAACGATAGAACTTGAATTTTACATAATTTTCACATGTTACAAAGTATGTTTCCTTTTGATTTTGTTCAATTATATAAAAACACAAAAATAATTCTTAGCTCATGGGCCATATAAAAACAGGTGAGGGGTCAGATTTGGTCCGAGGGTTATTGTTTATTGATACTTTATCTGGGAAATTGTGTTTACTGGTTTAGGGGTATTTGATAAATATAATGTTGATGATTATGGTATTAAAGACAAAGATGATTAACATTGACTGGAGTGAACACTAGAACCAGTCCAATGCATTTACCATTCACAATATGAAGGTCAAATGTCGACTTTATTCAGCAATTCCTTTAGTAAAATTTTCTTATTTTCTGTTACGGTAGTTTAGCTCTCCCCACAATAGTCTACCGATTTCTTAGATAAAAAAGAAGATTCCTATTTTCATTTCAAATACAAATAGTCCTTGTCATTCATAGTCATCAATCATCATCCACTTGCTGAGATGTAACAGAAAGTATTATATATTTGTCATATTGGTTTCACAAGGTTTCAATCATATTTTTCCATTATGTGAAGTTTTCCCCTGAAAGTCAAATACGTATTGCTAATAAATATGTAGTAATCTTGTTTTCTTTTTTACTACCACTGTCTCTAATATGTAAATTGTATGGCAGAGCTATCCGTTTAGCTATGATTTTACCTAAAATTCTTCCACATAATAATAGCTCTCCTACTTTAATTCAAATATAACCAGAGAACTAAAAGCTAACCAAGAGTTTGGCACCATGTCCAGCCAGATCATTCTCTAGTTGCTGTAGTCCAACAGTGATTGGTTCAAGTTGTAAAAGTTGCTGGTAAAGAAGAAGTTTTGATAATGGGTGAAAATGTTGATCATTTTGCAAAAATGTCCTGATCGGTTTTGATGCTGTGGAAAAAGACGTGGCTTTTTGTCAGTCTCTGCTTCTCCCTTCAGAACGGAGGAAGCCGGACCTCAGCCAAAGTTAAACTCTTAGCACTCTCATTAGTTGAGCCAAAAATGAAGCTGACCTGCTTGCCTAAAGCAAAACAGTCATCCCAAATCAACTGCCACTATGATAGAGTCTTCAAACCATGGCTGAGTTGACTCACAGTGACCTTTTCTAACTGAGAGCATGATGCATTAAACATCAATGTCCCCCAAAACAGACTGGAGTATGGATGTGAGGGAGTGGGGGAAAATCCAGGTGAAATGAAAATGAAGATACATATAGTGCAGATGCTTTTCATCACTGATGCATTCATTCAAACTTCTATCCTGTGCTATGCATGATCGGCAGTGAGGGAGAGACTGTACAGGAACTTAGAGTCTCATTCTACTACATGGACTTCATCCTTGGAATATTTCACCCGTTAGACCAGAAGAAATTTCACCTTTCACTGCATTTCAAAATGACCCAGGAGGCAATTTCAACCTGTCTGCTTCCTTTATTCCCTCCTGAATTCTGTGAGAAAACGTCCTAATAGCTACGATATTGACGGAGTGGTTGTGCTGCTAACATATGTCAATAAACAAGAATTGTTTGTGAGAATGTATCATCCAATGAGTCCAAGTGGACCAGTGCAGTGGCCACTACAACTTGACAATAAAAGGAAAGATATTATTATAAAGAATCATAATGTCCTGGAAATATTTTCTTGAACTGGTATTTAAGATTATGGATAATTTATACTCCAAATGCCACAAACATATTGTCCATTTAAATTCATGCTTTAAATTTTAAAACCTATGTGCCAGGCAATGTGCTAGACATTTTAAAATAGATTATTCTAATCTTCCTCTAAGTCTGAATATGTACCATATATGCCCAATACTTAGGAGTACTTGATAGGAAGCTGTAGGTAATTGAAAACGTTTTGGTAAATCACATAAAGATTTCTTCAAACATCTTTGTGAAGAATGAAATAACTATAATATGGTTTATAATAAAATCACTTGTTTTTAGATGTGATGTTAGAATTATTGATATATTTTTAGATGTCTATATTTAGTGGAACATGGTTGTAGAGAAGTAGGTTGAAATCAGTTTTCAAAAATGATCATTTTTTTGGTCTAGTAAGCCCATTAGTTATGACAGAGGCTTCAGAGAATGTGAGTCATTTCTGCATTTTATTTTAATGGTGGACTGTGATATGCAAATTACCAGTGCTTATCTTATTATGCCCAAATAAGTGACCTAAGTAGCTCATTCAGTGCTGCAAGTTGTTTATGTTGGACCTCGTTTCTAAATGTCACCATGCTAACTTGCTATTTACTTTAGATGGCAGTTATGAGAGATGATTCATCTCTCGTGTATAAGCACAATTTTCATTTTAGCCATCAATAACCATGACAATGATAATATACTGTAAGACTGATAATGATGAAGTTTTCCCCCTACCAGCTTAGTATAATTGATAGTAAAAATAAAAGATCAATAATACCGTGAACTCTTGTCTTGACTAAGCAACTGATAATATAGAGACGTTTAGAGTGATTTGATTAAAATATGAACAACTAAAGTAATCATGAATGATAATTTATAGACCAGACTTACCAAAATTTTGATTCAGTGTGTAGGGGGTTGTGTTTGTGGGGGGGAGATAATGGAAGAAAAAAAAAATCAAAGAATGTATAAATAATCCTCAAGGGTTAAAACCCAGGGTAAAGAAGGTAATAAGATGTCAGAAGGGATAATCATCAACCATATGATTCTTAAGGGAGAAGAAGAGGAAGGTAGTGGCCATCAAGGGCAGGCAAATCACAAGGGAGTAACAGCTAGTTGGTCAAATTGACCATATCCTACTTAACAAACTTCTCAGAACTGACTAAGAAGCCCTACCTTGTCCTTTGAAGCTCTAAAATGTCTTCTGGTTTGCAACTGATTGAAGTTTTTAGGTCATACATCCCACTATCATAACCATAATGGGTCCAACTTAGGAGAAATTAAACTACAAATAATATATACTTACAAAGGTATAAAACTAATTCTGTGTTAACAGTGGGAAATTATACAATCGTGGTCTATTAAATTCAATATAGATATACCTAAGTGACTAGATTAGTGCAAATAAAGGGAATTAGGGGAATATTTAGAAATTTTATTAGCAGTTTAAAAAACAATAGAGTGGGGAGTGAAAAGTGTCATGTATAAAGGGAATAATTATGGCAGATTTAACTGCTAAATTATTTTTAATCTTAGTTTTGGGATCCTGTTTGATTCAGAAATTAATTATAATAGGCTTCTAAATCTATAGGTGGAGATTTTTTTTTGGAGGAGGAGGGGGCATCTTTCCACTGGTAACTTTTAGTTTGACTGGCTTATGCCCAGAGAATATGGTCTGTAAACCTCGATGTTCTGAACTTTGTAAAAGTTTGTTATATCAAATTCATGAGTAATTTTTAATATTTTTTGCATGGAATAAGAGAAGTGCATATATTCTCTGTAGGCAGCATGGTGGTTGAGTCTTAAGACCACAGGCCCTAGGGCCAGACCTCCTGGGTTAAGTCTGCTCTTGCTGCTTTCTGGCCATGTAGTATTAAGCAAGTTACCTGTTTAGTTAGTGCCTCAGTTTTCTATCTATAAAAGGCTGTTAGGAAGATCTTATGAGTTAATATGTCAAACCTCAGAAGAAAACCAACATGCTTTTCTTGATGTAAGCATGATGTGATAGTTTATTAAATATCTATCATTTTATCTACCTGTTTATCCACATGTGTGCACGCGCACACACACACACAGGAGCATCTGTTGATTGCATTATTTAAATTCTTGCTTTTTTCTTCTTTACTTAATTATAATTCTTAGAATTTTACAAGCAAAATCCCTATTTATCATTTGATTTTATCCAATTACATTTCTGGAAGTTTGCATTATGTATTCTACAGCTCTATTGCTTGGTGAAAATACACTTATAATCCTTCATGTTTATGAACAGACAATTTTCTATTTACTTCCATAATACTCCTTTTGCTCTATGGCTATAATCTCGAGTTCTACTTGAGATGATATTGATAGGGCAACTCCTACTTTTTTTGGGATTTTTACATTTACCAGGCACTTCTTGTTTATCCTAATACTTTCAAATATGTTTTAAAGCTTTATTTTAGATGTGTTTTTTTACAAGCAGATGGGTTTTGTCTTTTACCCCAATCTAAAAGTCTTTGTCTCTCTGTTGGAATCCTTATTTACATTTACTGTTACATGATGAATTCGATTTCATCCTCACACCTTTAATAAATTATTTCATATTATATACCATTTAATTTTCACATTTCTTTAATTCTTACTTTTCTGAGTTCATCAACTTTCCTTTAACTCATTTTGTACTCTCTGTTTCCAGCCTCTCCTGCACCCCACCCTTTATTAAAGGAAAATTCTGCGAGGCAACTGTTATAAGCAGTAGATTTTTAAATGGTTAAATTGTATTTTAAATAGTTAAGAGCTACTGGTAGAAGATTTTATATCAAAGAATGAAAATAAAACACTTAAACAATTTTTGTGAAATATGAGGTGTTTTTTTTAACAATGGAAAGAGTGGGTATTGATTTTTTAATGTGTTTCCTAAAATGGAAACTTGGTAGAAGACACAGTTGCTTTTTAAAAATTTACTTCTTTAAAAGTGTAATTCCAGAGGGTGTTGAATATTCTTTTCACAAACCACTGAAAACAAGAGGAAACAGAACTACATGTCCTCAAACGTAATCTCTTTGTGAGGCCTGATGTAGGTGCTGGCTTGTAGTAATCTTTCCTGTCTAATGACATCAGATGAAAGCAGGCTGGCTGTCAAATATTTACAAGCTTGCACTCAGCTCAGAGTTGGGTATACAAAAATCACAGTGATTCTTTTATTTATTAATCTATTCTGTTCCGTAAGGTGCAATTATCCTGTAAACATAGCATCTTAACACAGCTTACAAAGCTAATTAGTGTAGGCCCTTTGGAAAACCTCAAACATTTTGGTCCTTCCAATTCTTTTTTACACGACTGCTGCTCTGTGGAAAGTTCCCAGGCTGAGGAAATGAAAATCTTTCCAAAAATTCATAAATGGCTCTGATCTGCCTCCCCTCTTCACATTATCTTTACACTGTGTGATTTTAAAATAAAATATGTTTAAAAAGCTAAGTACATCAGTAGTTAGAGATCTTTGTTGAGCAAGCTAGGAAGCCTCCTTCCCTCTTTCCCCAAAGATGTGCAAAAACTCTTAACTGTCCAGCTGCTGCTGGACCTTCTGTCCTTTATCCGATACATGTCCCCAAAGGAGCTCATTGGGAGGTAAATGAATGCAACAAATTCTCACTAAGCATTTTTACTTAAGTCCATCCATCCTCAGATTCTGGAGAGCACTGAGGAAGTGAGGTGGGGAGCAGCACTAAAAACAGTAGCGAGCTGTCAGTGGTGCAGTTTGTCATTGTTCCCCACACAAATGGCAGACCGTGACAATAAACAGCATTTACTCCTTTCATATTTGTGGCTTAGGGCTGGAGAAGGGGAGGTGTCACTGGTCGTAACTGTAGAACACATAAATAATAATAGTAGCTTGCAAATCGTAGATCAAAGAAAACAGAGGGAGTTGGCAACAATGAAGGCAAGAAAATAGATGTTTCCAGCACAAGCTAATTTACTACCCTTTAAAAAATATGTTCTTCTAACAGTAAAAGTGGAATGATTTTGTTTCCCCTTTCAGCTGCAGGTAAGGAAGGAGAAACTTCTAAATCATGTCTCATGATTTATTTGGGGCACACAAGTATGGGTAGGTTATTTTTCATTCAAGAGATATTTTATAAATTAATGAGTATTACCTTTATGAGCTAGATGTAAGTGGTAACCCTTTTGCTTACTGTAAACACAATAGTGTTACAGTGGTGTTGAGTATGCCAACTTGTTAAAGCCTGTAGGAATGCATGCATGAGGCCTTTCAGATGCGCTTTCTTAGAAAAACTGATTTTGGGATCTGATAAGAATTCCTAGTTTCTATTACATTTGGACAGTCTGATCTCATCGGAGTTAAGACACCCAGCACCCTGACGACTGAAGGCTTGAATTACATCTTCCCTTTTGGACTCTCCAAAACATGAGAAACATGAAAGCATGCAATGCTAAAATTGAGTCCGCATATGATACAGACCCTGGGCCACCTCCTCATTCTCTGCAACCTATGGAAACTCAGTGGGAGAATTCCCATAAGATGACAGAGACGGAGAAACTCTCCCCATGCTATTACAATGTTGGAAGGTTTCTCATTTACTGCTGGCAAAAAGTGTGTATTATGGCTTCTGATAAAAAAACTTGTGAAACCACATGGGTGTAAAGAAATTTTTTTTCAACTTTTCAAGAAACTGGTGACAATGCTAAGTTCACTGTTTGAGCTTTGGGTGTGAAGTCTTTCACCCTGTTTGTGATGGCAGGTTTACATCTGTGCTGTAACCTATTCTAACAGCTACATAATTGGAACTAGACTTCACCCACGGACAGGGTTTCTCTTTATGGATTGCCTGTGATCACCCCCAACACAAAACATGATAAACTGTGTATGGATTGTATGATCATACATATATATTAGCACTCTGTGTGAGTATAGGAGGATTGGCTAATACTTTTCCAAAGAAAGGGTGTTGTGTTCTGATACGGAAAGCTGACAATCCCCAGAATGCAGAAGGAGCTAGGCAGTCCTGAGCATAATAGTGGAATGCCCCAGACAGGAGAATGACCTGGAGTTTACTTGTGAAGACATTCTGGCCATCAGCATGTGAGTAGTCAGGTTGCAAACTTTGCTGGTTGTTAGCCCCAACATTTGCTTTCATACAGCAGTTTTGACAGTTGCACTGCTCACAGCAAACTGCCATCGGAGTTTGTTCTGCTTCAGTGCCACTTGGCTGTCACAGCCTGTCAGGAGGCAAGAAAGCTCTAAAAACCTAACCCCATCCGACAGGGTTTAATCATTCCTATTACTCCTGTTGCCTGCACAGGCCACCTTGGAGCACACAGCATTCAATTTCTCCCCTCCCAACAGCACCTGTTTTGTAGTCTTCCATTGTTTTATTATTTTAAACAGAATGATAAGCTACTTGTTTGGAGGAGACAAAAAATCAGAGAATAAATTTATTTATTTCTCTAAACAATAATACTGAAATTGACCAATGATGAACCAAACCAAAATGAAACTCAGGTGGTCTGCTTCTTCCCTTTTTAAGCTGCCTTTTTCTCTACTTACACTGCTGGGCAAGAAGGGGAATAACACTTCCTCTGTTTCACTAGGATAACAAGGCAGAAGAGATTGGTTATTTCTCAATTAGACAAAGCATATGGGAAAAGATACTAGCAACTTTTGTCCCTATCAGCCTTTGTCTCAGATATCTTTACATCTACTTACTTGCTTTTCTTGGTCTGTGAAATTAGGCAAGCCCCACTCCTTGGTCAGTGGCCAACTCCTCTAACACAGAGACACTCACTGAGGCTATTTAGAGATTTTCTGCTTCACCATCACATACTTCCCAGGAAAGTTCCCTCCACTGCCATCAATGAGGTGACACTATTCCAGAGATCACACACTTAGCCTCCTTTTTGCTTGTTAAGACACAGCAATCAGGGGCAATATAATATTCCCCACCATAATGAAATCCCAACAGTCTTGTAAACACAAACACTACTAGTATTGAAGTTATCAAGATCCAATAAGCCTTGATTGATATTTACTCTTACAAATGCATAGTAGTCTATCCCTACAACAATCTGCAAAGACCGGGAGGGACGGTAGAGCAACATTACTAAGGATAAAGTGACAGAATTGCATGATATCACTTAGCCATATGGGTTGTAGTATCTCTTCTGGAGTACATGTTTGGGTTGAAAGTTGCTTGATTTTATCCAAATATAATGATTTCACAGAATTTATAAAAATTTGGTCTGATTTCTGAATGGTCACTTCAACTTTGTGTTTAGATTCAAGCCATCTAGCGTAGTACCTGTACTCAAATTTTTAAATTAATTGACTCTTAACCTTTTAAGAAGTTTGACAAACTTCTTAGTTTGTCCAAGATATAATTGATTTTTAACTAGAACAATCTGAATCTTTTCCTAGAATCGTGTTATACCAGAAAAATAATCTCATTAAGTAAAAAAACAGTAAGAGTGTTTACAAAACTAGTACACTGGAAAGTTTTCAATGGAAATAATAAAGAAAAATAAAGAATCATGAAAAAAATAACTAACCGAATACTCTGCAAATAAGTGAATGGTGGACAACTGGAAACATGATTAGGAGATCTTTGTTCCCCTCTTTCTTTTAATGAGCATTAGAATAAAAGGCAATAAACACAAGCTAGTATCTGAGATATGTGGAGAAGCCAAGGACTTCACCACTTTAACTGACTGGCATCTGGGCAATAAAATTGCCCAAGCAGCTAGCACTGAGTTGACCCTCATGTCTGAAGCAAGAGAAACTAGTAAGAGTTCACTGGCAACCAGTAATCCCTCAGGTCTGCCCTTGAGAGCTGACTTTCCAAATCTAACAAAACATGTGACCTTGATAAATGTCTTTGGATAGGTAACAATAATCAAGGCTAGAGGAATCCTTTGGCCTGTACAATAACATATTTGTATTCTGGGGGTTGCAAGTTAGATTAATTAAGAGTCATAACTAATAACAGAATAGAAATGTCAGACATAGATTGCTATGAGACAATTAGAAACTCTTTAGAATTGTCCAATTCTGAAACGAGAGTCATGACTGTAGTTGCATTTACCTGCTTTCTAAGGCCTTTCAGAACACCTTCCAACCTACCTTTCCAGGTTGTCTATAATCGCCTCCCAACCATAACCATCACGTCCCATCCAGATTGGTGTAGTAATCATTTCTTAAACATAGTTAATACATCTCCACTGTCATTCCTTTGTTAATGGAACTTTCTATTGAAATGTCCTTCCCTTCTTTACCATTTGAGATATTATCCATCTTTTTTTTTTTTTTGAGACAGTCTCACTCTGTCGCCAGGTGCTAGGCACAATCTCGGCTCACTGCAACCTCTGCCTCCCGGGCTCAAGCAATTCTCCTGCCTCAGCCTCCTGAGTAGCTGGGACCACAGGTGTGTGCCACCACACCCAGCTAATTTTTTTTTTTTTTATTTTTAGTGGAGATGGGGTTTCACCATGTTGGCTAGGATGGTCTCGATCTCTTGACCTCATGATCCGCCCGCCTCGGCCTCCCAAAGTGCTGGGATTACAGGCTTGAGCCACCACGCCCAGCCCATATTATCCATCTTTTGAAGACCCATTTCACAATCTTTCTTATCCATGAAATATTTTCCCATTTCTCCACCTAAAATGTCTCTTTCTTCTACTGAAACATAAAGCGTAGGGTTTGTACTTTCCTTACAAAAATAGGTTATATTACATCTGTCTTTTTCTCCCTATTGTTTTATAAGCAATTTAAGAGCAAAGATTATGTAATTGTCTTTGTGTGTGTGTGTCACTGGGACATAGAACATAATGCTGGCAAAGGCATTGAATGAAGATGGTAAGTTTTTTGTTATTGTTGCTTCTTTTATTTTGTTAAAATCATCATAGATAACTTCAAACCTTGCTTCTGTCAAATATGCTAATGTGACTGCCAGTTTAGTTACTGAACTGAAGACTTGTGATTAGCAAACTGACTTATAATTTAAAATATAGTTTAAATATTTGCTGACATAGCTATACGTATAAAAAGTGTTTGGCAAAAAATATACTTGTCAATCTCAAACAGTTGCTTCTTTCCCCACATCATTTTATTACCTAAATGAATAAGCCTCATTAAGCACCCAAATTTTATTAACTCTCCCCAGTGCTGCCTGCTGGCTGAGGAATCCCAGCAATTCATTTCGTTGAGTACAGACTTACATAGCCTCTCCTCTGCACCTTGTACGATGTATGGGTATGACATGTAAGGAGGTCTCTAAGTGACTCTGCCAACTGCTTGTCCAAAGTAAAAGACAAAAAAACTGTATGCAAATAATAAGCAGTATCTACAGTATTTCTTTTGGGACCTGAAACTGTAATATGTTACTAATGTTACCCATAGCATCATTTCAACAGGGTCTGTTTGCTGTTGATTTCAAAGGAAGTCAGTTTGAGTAATCAGCAAAGAATCTAAATTTGAGGAAAATGGCTCATGCCCAAGCACCAACCTGTACAAATATTTTTATATACTGAACGCAAGATAAATCCATCTTTTTTTTCATTTTTGCAATACAACTGTGGATATTATCTAAAAATAGCTGACTGTTAACTAGACAACTAGCCAGATCTCTAATGCTCCACGTGGACTCAGGCTGTTGCGTCTCCATCTGTATAGCCTGCTGCCTGCCTGTTTTGAATTACGGGGAGCAGAGAGGAGAATCCAAGAGATAAGGATTGAATGGCATAGGTTGCCTCTGCTCTTGCTTTCATGGGGGAGACATTTTTCTCTTTTATGCTTTGACAGTGTCTGATTATATAGGATTCCAACCAACCTCCTCACTTTTAAAGTATTTCTGTGTGAAGAACACCTGACCTATAGTTTGTTGAATACCAGGTGCAGATCTGATTACCTTCAGGTGTCCTAATGTTATTTGTACACATGTATTTCAGTTTTTTCTCATCCTTTGAGTCTATTTTTTTATATTTCCAAACCTGAGGATTCTTATTTTCTTTAAACAAATAGTATGACACTTATTAAGCAGAGGAATGCATTTTGCAAGATGAATCATAATCACATACTTCCGCATCCAATGTTAGGTTTCAGCTATGAACACTAAATCTCTATGGTGTGAGTGACAGCAGGTAAAGGTTTTAAACTCTTTCCAGCACAGGGGATAAGTCTCGTCAGTTATTAAATTGCCTCTGAGCTATTTTTACTTTCTTTTTTTCCAGTATTCCTTTTATTTTTTTCTTGGACACACAATATGCCATGATTTTAAAAGATCTAATTTTTTTCTATTTTGGAAACAAAAATAGAAATTCCTACCAACTGTTGACTTTACTTTTTCATAATTTTACTTTCTGTTCTGTGCTGTCTGTACAGCAGGGATTTGAGAAAATGAAACAGAGTATGTTGTGAATGACTCACACTCCAAAAAATAAAATGATACCATTGGAATATGAGATAATAAATGCTAGTTTCCCTATTCTGTTTTGATTGATACCTACATTTAATTTTTTTTTTCTTTTTTTTGAGATAGAGTCTCACTCTGTCACCCAGGCTGGAGTGCAGTGGTGTAATCTCAGCTCACTGCAATGTCTGCCTCCAGGGTTCCAGCAATTCTCCTATCTCTGCCTCCCTAGTAGCTGGGACTACAGGCACCTGCCAGCACGCCTGGCTAATTCTTATATTTTTAGTAGAGATGGGGTTTCACTTGGCTGGTCTCAAACTCCTAACCTGAGGTGATCCACCCACGTCAGCCTCCCAAAGTGCTGAGATTATAGGAGAGAGATACCTATATTCCATTTTAAAATCTAAATGTAGTAACAAGGAATTTGAACTAATGTTATGGGTGAACTTCTTAGAAACAAGTCTCATGTCCTTTCTGCAGAGCTGCTATGGTGGAGAGAACCACAGCTGGGCACAGCCTAAGATTGAGAATATCAAAAGCAATGGCCTTTATAAAAGAGGAATTAGGAATGCGAGTCCAGGCTGCCACTTTTAAGCTAATGAGTTTTAAAGCAGCAAATCTGGTAAGCGGAATTGAAATAATAAGCAAGAAAGCAAAGTTAGGAAGCAGGAGATAAGAATCAAGGTGATGGATTACAAAAAAACTGTGGGTACACCTCGTGGAGAGGAATAGGCTAGGCTCCTGCAGGAACATCGTGACATTGGCTCTGTGCCTTCTTTTCTGCTCTTAATTTACAGGTCAGTCTTTGCCCCTGACAAAATATCATGACAAAAGTTCTCAATCAAAACTCCCACCCCATGGAATACTACGCAGCCATAAAAAACGAGTTCCTGTCCTTTGTAGGGACTTGGATGAATCTGGAAGCCATCATTCTCAACAAACTGACACAAGAACAGAAAGCCAAACACCGCATGTTCTCACTCATAGGCGGGTGTTGAACAATGAGAACAAGTGGACTCAGGGAGGGGAGCATCACACACTGGGGGCAGTTGGGGGGGCTAGGGGAGGGACAGCAGGGGGTGGGGAGGGATAAAATGGGGAGAAATACCGGATATAGTCAAAAGGGGAATAGAGGCAGCAAACCACCTGGTTATGTATGCAACAACCCTACATGACCTGCACATGTACCCCAGAACCTAAAGTAAAATTAAAAGACAAAACAAAACAGAAAAAAAACCTCCTACCCCAACACAAATAAAATAATTAAAACAAACAACCCCTACCCCAACACAAACAATGTGTGATACCAGTTAATCTATGTGGAAAAACGTAAACTTGATGGAGGAAAGTGCCAGTGCCTGCCCTATGGCTGCAACCATGGGATTTTTTTCTGTAGAAATGACAGTGGGTTCTTGGTGTGAGGAGGCCAGTGCTCATGCCTGCTACCCGAGGGCTTCCCTTACTCTATTGCACTTTTAAAAATGAGGTTCCATGGTGTGATGGTTAGCACTCTGGATGCTGAAAATGTGTAATCGGCTCTGGATCAGAAAGCAGGTACGTAACAACACCGTGAGGAGGAAGTTCCTAGAATGGGTCGTAGAAGAAATTTAATAGTCTTGGATTGCAGACTGGGAAATGGCAGTTTCTTTTCTTTTTCTTTGGGAAGGCTGTAGTAGTTGCTAAATTCAATTTTAAAAACGACTCTAACTTTTACATCAGCAGAAAACAAGATGGTTCATTGGAAATAATTTTGGCTTCCAGATTAATTCTTGAGTTAAAAGACTGGACTCATCATTTACTAAGGACCTTTGTGTATATTCACTTCCAAGTCCCTACATTAACCCTAACCCCGTAATGCTATTGTTAACATTGATGAAATAATGATGCTGCATCTCTGGCATGGAGATTTTAACAAAGTAAGTGCTAATAATATATCCCAATAAGCATAAATATATAGAATGCAATTTTGATCATCCTACTGTGTGGTGTGACTAGTTGAAACTTAGTCATATGGCCAATTTGAACTAGCAGCCAGCTGGTAAAAGAAATATTTTCACAAATTACCGTATACTGAAATATTCTAAAGTAGGGATCTCTCTGTAGAAGCAGATACAGCCTAAGTCAAGGGCATACTGGTATGAAAATTAAAACAAAGTAATTGATTGTCCTTTTCTAAAAATGCAGAGGTGCTCTTCAATCACCCGTCTCACATACTGACCTTGTTGGAAGCCAGCAGCATTATTTTATATTACAGTTCTCTAAAGGCAAAGCTATGGGTACCTGTTACCCTTTTTAAAAACCACCCAACATGATGTGGGTGGCCCAAATGACCCAACAAATCTCAGAGAAGCATAAGAGAAAGTTGCGGCCTCTTTGGTTTATTTGATATCTAGCCAACATGTGATATTTGGTGGTGAACTTTGACCTGGAAATCTGTGGGGTGTTATAAAAGTAAACATTTTGGGCTAATTAATGTCCTGGAATGAACTGGGATGAGTGCTTTCCTAAGGCTGACCTGACACAACAAAAAGTTTGGAATAAAACCCTGCGGAGATGTATTTCTAGAAAAGGAGTAATTGGATCCACTGAGTAGAAAAGTTAACCCTGCCTAGTTCAGCTAAACAGACACAAGAAGAAAGTGCTAAAAAGGGTTCTATTTGATTGTTGTGATAGACCTATGGACCTATTATAAGTGATAAAGTTGGTAAAACCGTTAAGCACAGAAGATGAAATTTTCTTTAGCTTTCCCTAACGTTTTCATCATTTAGGACACATACTAGGCACCAAATAAGACATGGTCCATCCTTGCCTGAAGAACTCCTAATTCTGCTCTCCTCTCTTGAGGTTCTGCTACCCCCCAACCATGAACAAAGTGAGCTTTCATGCCACCTTCCAGTGGCTCAGGATCACAGTAATCCCTCACCCAAGTTTTGTGGCTGGAAACCTTTACTTTTCACGTCCAATAAAGCATGCCTTTCCCGTGTCCTTTCTTCTCTGCTTTCTGCTTGGAGCAAAGCAGGTGGACAAACTCATCTCTGTTAGGAGGGCGATAACTGATCAGTGGGTTCTATCTCATTGACTTGGGAGGGAATTCATTTTAATAAGGGATTACTGAAGACACAGAAATTAATTCAGAGAAATAAATAATTAATGGTACTGTGATAAGACAGTAAGAGATATATACCCGGCAAGTGGGTGGTTCTGGAGCCCCTTGAAGAGCACCTTGTCAAAGATTATTTGATCCATACCTTACACTAACTCTAGTTTTTCCCACTTACAGAAAGAGGTCAAATTTGATAATAACAGGCATTAACTTAAAGAAGAATTTGAGACAAAATTAATGGTCTGAAGTTGCAATATAACTTTCATCTTGCAATATTCACAAAAGAAGCTGAGCTTGTTAACACACCAACCATCCTTAAAGTATACAATATTGGCAATAAAAGCACAAAAATATAATAACTTTAAAAAGAAATCGTCTTTTGAAACACTGCTAGCCAGTGTTCTGCCGATGAAAAGCAGAGAGAGACTTTCTCTTTATCATAGTCACATACTTGCCCTCAAACATTTTTCTTTTGAATGGGCCGAAATTAGTTTTCTTTTTTTAAAAAAGCAGTATTTCAAACAATGTGTTTTCTTGTGATAAGAGATCTGTTTTAATGTCTTTACAAAAGAGGACCTTCAAAATGGTATGTTACAGGGGAAAGCATTAGGATTACAAATCACACTGATTTTAAAGGACCCAAACATCTCTAAGATTGCCCCACCCTTTGCCAAGTTCTTTCTGCAAGATGTATTTTTCTGTTTCCTCAGGAAGATTTATATTAGAGTTATTTGTTAGTTAGTGCTGTTTTGTGAAGAAAACAAAGCCAAAAAGGACCGCTCTTAAAATTTCTCAAAACAGCTCTCATTTTTTTTTTCTAATCACAGGGGATAAAGTCAAAGTAGTGTATCTTCTTCCTAGAAATCTTCTCTGGAGCAATCTTGTTTAGAAAATAACCACTTATGAAGCCAACTTTACTATTATATTTTCTTGCTTTATTTTCCTTGAAAGTAAATGCTTTATTTTAGCATCTTGATCTTATACCATTATAATAAATGTCCTCTAACATAGAATTTTAAAAATACATTTGACTTATAAGTCTTATTTAGCAAAATTATTTGAAAAATAGTTTAGAATTATTCTATATTATTGTAGATTTAAGTTACAGCATAATAATTTATGCGTGGTGTATGCAATGACACCTGGCCCTCGGCCTCCTGTCTAACAATATACTAGATAAGAGTTATTACTCCATAATTCACACCCTGTCATGTCTTATTGCTTAATTAAAGCACAACCTTCCTCTACATGACAAGCAATTGGACTGTTAACATTATAGATGATTATCCAACCTAACATATTTTATTTTTACAACTTACTTTTTCTATGTACACAGGATGCTTATTTCAGAGATACCTACCTCTGAAAACATGAAAAATCTGTTTCCCTACTTGCCTTCTGGCTACTGTATAAACTGTCACTAGCAAAAACATGAGCAAAATACTATGTGTTAGGAATTAGTAATTTAGATAGAGAAACAGTCATCTACCATCTATAAAACAAATTACTATGCAAGTTTGATGGCATTTGAGTGTTTAATATTGACCAAGTTAACACTAAGGCCTATGTGCAGGTGCACACACTTGTGAAATAAATGTAAATAAAATGTGAAGGGGCTGTATAAGAAGACTTGAAAACTCTACTGGAGAATGCAAACGAGAATAACTACATGATCAAACCTACCAAGCATTTGGATAAGAAGATTATGTAGTGCAAAGGTATCATATTTCCTCAAATTTATCTATGAATTTAACAATAATTCAGTTTGAATTAAAAAATCAATGGAAATGTTTTTAACTTTACAATGTGATACCAAAGGTTTTGGGTTAAAAAATAAGTATTAAAAAATTACTAGAAGAATCCCTGGGGAAGAGAGGAGAAAGCAGTAAATAAGGAGCACTGACCCCTGTCATGTACTAAAATAGATTACAGTTGTACAATAATTAGCATAGCTAGATGCTCGTAGAGACATGCTAAGAGAATGAGGGGGATCAAAGTGAATGTGGAAATAAACACAAATGCAAATGAAAATTTGGCTATGACATCAATAATATTTGAAATACATAGAATATAAAATACTGGCTATTTGAAGAAAAAAGAAAACTGGATTCTTACCTCATTCTCTACCTCAAAATAAATTTCAAATGAATCAATATTTTAACATCAAAAATAGAATCATAAAAATTCTAGGACATAAATTCATTTATAAAGTTGATAAGACTTTTCCAAGCACTTTGTAAAACTCACAAGTCATAAAGACTGACAAAATTAAGGAAGAATGTAACAAATAAAAGCAAAAGGCAAATGAAAATCTGGGAGAAATATATATTTGATACATATAAAATAGTAATTCTCTTAATTTTCAAATAAAATATCCAAATCAATCATAAAAAATATAATTAGCACAATAAAAAAGTCAGCAAAAATTAGGTAAACTACATTCTTGACTATATCAATATGGTCATCTTTGTTATGACACTGTACTAAAGTTTTGTGGATGTTACCACTAGGAGAGAAGGGGCAAAGGGTACTTGGGATCTCTCTGTATTATTTCTTACAATTGCATGTGAATTTACAATGATTTCAAAATAAAAAAGTTCAATTTCATTTTAAAAAGTATAAAAAATTTAAGAAAGACAATTTATAGAAATAGAAAAATTCTAGTGCCCACTAAGCAGATGAAAAGATAGTCATTTTTAGTGAACATGAAAATAAAAAAGGGACGGGAAGAAATTTCTCCTTCTATTAACTTAGTAAAAATTTAAAATGCTCAATAAATAATGTTGGTAAAGTAAAAATTTAAAATGCTCAATAAATAAGTAAGGGCAAGGGTAAGAGGAAAGTAGTCTCTCATTTGCTGTTGGTGGAAATACAAATTTTTGTAATCTTATTAGAAGGCAATTAGGCCACATACATAAATAAATTTTAAATGCATTTGTCCTCGACCCACTGATGGTAATTGACTTCATGAATACATAAGCAAAATTTCTCAAATATATACATATACAAAGATACACAACCACACTGTTTGTAATAGGGAAAAACTGGAAACGACAAAAGGGTATATCAATGGGAAAAAATCCTGACAAATACATTTTGGCACACCCATAAGTAAGCAGCTATTAAAAAGAATGTGTCGAATATCTCTTAGTTAATAATAAACACCACAGGTAAACAGGGAGAGAGCAATGTGGAAAACAATGTAAACGTTTTAGTACAAATAAAAAAATATAGCTGATTAGTAGAGAGGTAGTTCAAGGGGTAGATAGGTACGACAGTTGATAAAAAGAGAGGCAAATAGATTTCTGTGTAGAGAAAAAGAAAGTGGTACCTAAGTAAGCAGAGTCATAGTTATACAGGTAGAATAAGATAGCTAGATAATTAAATGGTTGTCAATAGAAAGTATACAGCCAAATAAATTTTTTTCCTATTTTTGCCTTATTACTAGCCACAGACTAATGTCCCCACCTCCTTAAATACCCTATCTTTGAATCATCAGACTCCATCACCCTTTATAGCCATTCCTTGTAATCATCTACAGACCCCCTGCCCCCAGGCCATTCGCTTGCATTCCCTGGAGATGTTCTCTCCTGGTTTACTCTCGGCCTTTCCAACATTTCTCCTGCCAAAATTCTGGGCGACTTGAATATCCACACTGATCCTTTCAATAGCCTGGCCTTTCCCATTTGAATAACAAAGTTCTTGGACTCCAGCCCCCTCCACTCTCCTTTAACCATTCACTCACATGGTTGCAGTCTAGGTTTTTTCATTACAAACAACCTCTCCGTTATCTCTGTGTTTAGCAGGCTGCTGTTAACGTTCCTTCCTCCTGCCATTCCAGCTCCTTCCCTAGGGAACTCAGTCACCCTGCAGCTGTACTTACACTCTTTCGATCCTAACATTATTCCTCTGCCTCTCACCCCCTCCCTTATTCACGTATCCAGTTTCAATTCCACAATCCTGTACTAGAGTCACCTCCTCTCCCATACTATCAACTCACTTACTCTGCTTGAGTTTCTAAATATTCGTATAGTAAAACCCCAACCATTGTTAAATCCAATTCTCTGTCAACTCATCTGCACATGCACAGGTGAATGTCCTGAAGAAAACTACACAACACACAAACCGAACTGGTGACCACTCACCTCCAGTCTTTTTGTTCTTCTGGGTTTTCATATTATTTCCCCACTCTGTTTATTCTCCCTCCCCTATCACAATTTCATGCATTTTTTCTGTATCTTCAGAGCTTCTCCACAATCCTCAACCTCGGCTAATGACCTTGTTTATAGCATTAAAAGAAAAAAATGAACAAATGAGCTAGAAGAGATCTTCCCCAAGCTCTCTCCTTATCTACCTCCCTTTCTGCACTTGTGCTTATTTACAGCAATTTCTTTGCCATGGCTCAGCCTGCACTTTTACCGTAGGCCTGATCCCCTCTCATGGACCTCAGGGACTTCAACAGTTCTTCCTTCTTTCTGGCATCATCAACTTTCCCTTATCAATGGAATCATTCCTAACAAATGTAACCATTATAAAACATACTAAAATGGTTCTTTAAAAAAAGCTTTCTCCCTTCTTCTGTCTACAGCTATTGTTGAATTTTTTATACTCTGATTTCATAACAAAATTCCTTGAATGAGGAGCCTCTCCATTTCCCAGGTTCTCTTCTCTATTCTCTTGGGCCTATTTCAGTTCCGCCTTCTCTCTCACCACCAATGACCTAGCATTGCTAATTTAAGCCAAACTTTCCATTCCCTGACATAATGGCAGAATTTTACAAATGTGGCATCCAGGAAATAAATGACCCTTTTCTGGTTTCCTGTTACTTTATGGACTACTCCACAGAATCCTGACTTCTTAACATTGGGGTGTCCATGTTTTAGCCCTCGATCTTCCTTTCTTCTCTACTCATAGTCACTCCTTTCATGATTTTACCCGGTCAGATGACTTTAAATACCATCTATATACTGAGAATTCCTGAATCGCTGTCTCCAACCAATATTTAAAGTAGACTCATAGATTACATCGTTCACTTGACATTTGCAATCTAAGAGGCATCTAAAACTGGGCCGGTCCAAACTGCAACCCAGTCCACTTGTTCTCCTAGTCTTCCTTACTTTCGTAAATTACAACTCCATCCTTCTAGTTGCTCAGACCAAAAACTTCGGAGGTCATCTTTGGCTCTTCTTGATCTCTCATCTCATACCCAGTCTATCAGCAAATTTTGTAAGTTGTGCTTTCAAAATACATTTGGAATGTAAAACTGCTTGGGGCCACTTCTTCCTCTACTTCTCTGTTCCAAGCTGCCCACGTCCCTTGCCTGGATTTTCGCAATAGTCTTCAGCTAGCCTCCCTGTTCTGTCCTTTCTCTTGTTCAGTCTGTTTTTGAGTTTAACAACCAGGGATATCTTTTAAAAATATCCATCAGATACTATCTCACCATAGTCAGAATGGGTATTAATTATTAAAAAGTCAAAAAATAGATGCCGGTGAGGTTGCAGAGAAAAAGGATTTACACTGTTGGTGGGAGGGTGAATTAGTTCAACCATTATAGAAGACAGTTCAGTGATTCCTCAAAGACCCAAAGGCAGAAATACAACTTGGCCCAGTAATCCCATTATTGAGTATATGCACAAAGGAATATAAATCATTCTATTATAAAGATACATGTGTACATATGTTCATTGAAGCACCATTAACAATAGCAAAGACATGGAATCAACCTAAATGCCCATCAATAACAGACTGGATAAAGAAAATGTGGTACATATAAACCATGGAATACTACGTAGCTATAAAAAGGAACAAGATCATGTCCTTTGCAGGGACACGGATGGATTTGGAAGCCATTATCCTCAGCAAACTAATGCAGGAACAGAAAACCAAATACTGCATGTTCTCACTTGTAAGTGAGAGCTGAATGATGAGAACACATAGACACATGGCGGGGAACAACACACACTGGGGCCTGTGGGGAGTGGGGTGAGGAGAGGGAGAGCATCAAGAAGAATTGCTAATGGATGCTGGCTGTAATACCTAAGTGATGGGATGGTCTGTGCAGGGAACCACCATGGCATATGTTTACCTGTGTAACAAACCTGTACATCCTGCACATGTACTCCTGAACTGAAAAGCTGAAGAAAAAAAATCCATCAGATTATGGCAGCTCTCTCCTCAAACTCCTCCAAAATTCCACATCCAGGAAAAATGTATTTTAAAAGCTCCCTATCTTACACAGATGAAAAATTAAAATCCGTGAGTGGTCTTCCACTTTCTGAGTCTGTGACTGTCCCGCTGCTGTTGCCCGGGTGCCCACACCCCTGCCTGTTCCACCTCTCTGAGACCCCGCTGCACTCGCCTCACCAGTGTCTTCTCTAAGAGCCTTTGCATGAGCGTCTTTCTTCCCAGAACAATTACCCCAGGTATCTGCAGGGTTCCTTACTTCACTTCCTTCAAGCCTTTGCTCAAATATCACTTTCTCAGGAAGACCTTTCTTATTTACAAAAGCACTTCCAATCATCCTTCCCTATTTTATTTTCCTCCATAGTACTTATCACCATATCACACATACATCTCTATTCTTATTTATTATGTCTATAGTCTGTTTTTCCATGAGAGCCAGAAAGTATTTTTTAAAATATCTGTTTTGGCTGGGCACGGTGGCTCACGCCTGTAATCCCAGCACTTTGGGAGACTGAGGCGGGTGGATCATGAGGTCAGGAGTTCAAGACCAGCCTGGCCAACATGGTGAAACCCCATCTCTACTAAAAATACAAAAATTAGCTGGGCATGGTGGCATGTGCCTGTAATCACAGCTACTCCGGAGGCTGAGGCAGGAGAATTGCTTGAACCAGAATCTGAGAGGTGGAGGTTGCCATGAGCTGAGATCCTGCTACTACACTCCAGCACTCCAGCCTGGGTTACAGAGCCAGACTCCATCTCGAAAAAAAATTTTTAAATATATATATATGTGTGTGTGTGTGTGTGTGTGTGTGTGTGTGTGTGTGTGTGTGTGTGTGTTTTGCTAAATTTTACAATCCTAGCACCAGAAGTAGTTTCTGGTACATAAAAAGCCCTAAGAATTTGTTGAGTTAATGTATAAATGACATACAAATATTTTTTAAAATATGCACTTCTATGAAAGAAATTATGAGAAAGTATAACTAGTAATTATTTTAGAGGAGAGAGAATTTTATAAATTTCCGTATTTTTTTCTAACCACGTACATTGCTGCTTTTCAGAAGTCAGAATTACAACACAAATTGGCAGCAAAATGATAGGATAGCTGTTACTTTTTTTCTATATACTTGCTTTTTTTTTTTTTTTTAAGGTAACAAATGTTTTAAATGAATCTACACATTTTTAAAATTTGCTGTTAAAGTTACAAGCAAGGACAAACAGCAGTGGAATAAGGAATTACCCAGCTTACTGAATAGCCCCTCATCTGAAGAACTACATGAATTTTAAATGAAGAAATAGTACAAGGTGCCTACCAAATGACACAAGCGAAGGGATAAGTTTTCTGATTTGAAGTACAGAGAAGAGTTTACTGAGGTTTAGATTATATTATGTGTAACTAGAGGGTGAGCCCCATTTCTCCTGCTATGTTCATTCATGTATCTACTAATAATAATATGGTTGTGTTGTAATGTAGCAATGGAAAACATAGATCTCTTAGTCCATGTTCAGAAACAGAATAGACTGAGCTAGTTGTATTAGTTTGAGTGATAGTCTATTATATTAATGGTTCCACCCTTGGCAGGGTGGCCCTCGCTCATCCTAGTGCTGACTAGGCCCCATTTCGTAATGAATGATGGCCTCTGTCAGGCACCAGCACTCTGATCATCCAACACGCACAGAGAAAAAAGTTGCTAATAATTCAGGCACATTTTACCAACTTATATCCAAAGACATTGACAATGCAGTATTGTTAAAGCATGCTGAGTTTTCAGTTAGCTGCATTAAAACTAGGTGAACTCAAGTAGAATTATCTGCCAATACTATGAACATATTGCTCCTTATTTAAACTAATACATATTTCTACAGATACGAGATTAATGAAGCACACAGTGATACTGCCTTTTCACGATTATTAAATATACAAATTCTCAAGAGATATTAATAGATTTAGGTCATCTCAAGCATAATTTCATAGAAAACCACTTCAAGTACCATGCCTTGCTTAGCATTTAATCTATGATGAATGAATGTGGCATGAACACACAATTACAGAAAGTAAAATAAACACCTTGGCTTTTTGAGGTATATATTTCATGCTCATTACACCTAAGTAATTTTTAAACAGAAATGTCATATTATTTATATTTCAGTGTCCTTGTCACGTTGTACTGGATGCTGAGCTTCACCAAATTACAAAACGATCTTAAGTCAAGAAGCTGTTCCATTTTTATTCCATTTCAGTCAAAGAAAGACAACCTTGATGCTAAAAGCATTTTATATTTGTTTAGGAGATCATCAGCTCAGGATTTTCTGGTATCTCTCAATTTTTCTCCACTTCAGCTTTTCTCACAGGTAATATGAAGCTATTTTGATAGAAATGTAGCCATCTTATGGTTTTCTTTTTAAGTGGGGCTCTGTATTTTTCCCAATTTGAAACAGTAGGTAAAGTACAGCCAAGTGGAAAGAGAGTAAGTGTGGAAGCAGCACGTTCTACCGAATGTTTCAGGAATCCAAAGTCTGAATTCTTTTTCATTTTTGTTACTAGTTCATGGTGGTCCCTCCTAGATATTTTCTGAAACTAAACTTGTTTGCTTCCACCACCTTTTTCTTGCCTTTTTTTTTTCCAGTGCTGATTTTTTGGAATGTATAGGTTTGGGAATTTATTTATTATTTTCAAGATTGATTATAGTTTTCTCTATTGTTTGGTATTTTTTTCCTTTGGTTTTCAACATTTGCTTTTTCTACTTCCATTCATTTTGTTGTATCACTTATGCTTAGTAATTTCTTAAACTAGAGTTCTTTGTGGTCTTCATTCCCTCATTCTCCTTTAAAAATATATATAGTAAGACTCAAGTACCATTTATATTTTGTCTGAATAATACATATATGTATATATATATATATATTCACAGTGTGGCATGTTAAAGTTAATACTCTGAAATTCTCATATCATTCATATTTTTCTCAAAATAACCGGAACTGAATTTTTCATAATTGTTAAGGTATTAAAAATATCTCTCATTAAAAACTTCAGGATATAAATGGGGAAATCTAATATAGTATAATTGTGTTCATTTTTAGCAAATGGTCCTATCCATAAATTTTATTTTAGACTACTAAACCACCTAGATCATGCCAAGTGGTTTATTAAATTTCATGGAAGTAAGAGCTTTAGTATACCTATAGATTTCATTCAGAATGAAATAAACATAAAAGAAACATTTCAGTATGTACTTTGGCTGAGCCTGGGGATTAGGTGTGTTTACAGTTAGGTAAATTTCTGAAAACTAAATTCAGGGAGTGAAACTGGATTTGATTTCAAACAATCCTTCCATAGCATATGCATTGGTTGCTACGCAACACAATTTAATATCAACAAATGATGCCAAGTGATTTTTGCATACTGTAATTGGCTTGCAAGTTTTGCTGCTTGAAAATTGTGAAGAGAATATGATTATTTAAATTTCAATGGCTATGTTAAAAATGCTAGTTTTTATAATTAAAAAAGCCTACAACAAAAAGCGTATACCTTAAAACTGAAGAAAAGAACTGCCTTCTGTGATAATAAATGTACAACAGTCTGGAAAGATCTTCTTCCATCCCTTGGGAAAGCACAGACCATATTGAGGTAACTTTTGATGCTGGTCTACTCACCTAGCTTCTCTGATGAGTTGGCTGTGGAAAGCCTATATAGAGGCAGAGCTCAATTAGTGTAATTTATGTATCCTTGGACGTCAATCATTCCTGTTGAGAGGTGGGACTCGCAGGCTCTCAGTGCATTAATTAAGAGCTCATCTCAGCAGAGCCATCTTTCTACCTAAGGACCAAAAAGAAAGTTTTAATTAGATTTTTAAAAGCAAGTATGTCATATATGAAAGCAAGTGTAGTTCTTTAGTTGGTATGAGATGCAACAATTGAAAGGCGCTCTTCCAGACAACACAAAGGGCATCAGTTCTCAGTCATCTGTGACACTATGAGTAAGCGGGAGAGCTTCAGTCTTAAACATCAGGTTCGACGTTTGGACGATCCCTTCGTGAAATCACTGAAATTTTGACTATGTTGTTTCATCGCCAACATAATTACTGGACCCCTGTCTAATTATTGATGCAGAGCTGATGCTGATGGAATGCGATTACAGCATTGAGGACAAGCAGCAGTAGTTTTCTCTGATGGCTGGCTTTTTGTTCCAGGCTAGCTTCTGACTAAATATGCAATGGGCAATACAATGCAAGTTCAGCAAAAGGGCGTGAAGGAACTTGCACAACACATCAATTTCATGGGTTCAGTGATGGAGTGAGTGTACTCTTGCCGGCCAACCTAAAAATATAGGGACTCGGGAGAGGTAAAAACTAGCTAGGCTCACTGGTGTCAGCTGCTCGAGAGAGGCTGTTCTCCTGGAATGGCTTGTGTGAGGCCATCAAACATACTCCTTAGGGCTCACTTGGGAAATAATAGATACATTATTGATTAAAATATTTATAAATTAAGGGAGGGAAAACAAATTTTAAAAGCTAGTTCAGATTCTACGAGGGAAATATATCTACTAATAGCTATTAACCCCTCCCCCTCCATAATTAAGAAGGGAGGTTCAGAACGCATGCTTGGGAGAACAAAAATGAATGTTTGCCAATATCAAGAAAAAAGCAAATAGTGAACACAAAAGGAAAAACTACTGAACAATCGAAACAGTACATCACAGAAATAGTGAAGAAATTACCAAAGCTAAATATTCTAAAAACATCAGCACTGGAAAAATCCGAGGTACAAAATTTCTGCTTTCAGAAAGGTTATAGACAATGAGGACGTACAAACCCAAGAACCACAAGCACAAAATAAATGATGTCATAACAGTAGGGGTGTTTCTAACCAACAGGACCAGTACGATGGGCAGATGTTTCAGAAAGCAAGGAAAGCTCTGGCTCAAAAGAATAGAGTGTGTGTTCCAGTGTTGCTCATTGGTGTTATATTTCATTTTATTTTTTCTAAGGGAGGGTGTGTAGGAAATCCAGTTACTGTACACACTATAAATTTACCACCTAACTAGCATACTTGACATGTACTGAATAACAGCAACAAACCTGACAAAAGAAACTATAGATTTTACAGGTATATGGCTCATGCAGTACGTTTCTAAATGATAGTGTGCGATGAAAACATTACTGTATGGACAATTTGTCAGAAGAATAAAGCTGGAAAATTGTAACCCATCATTTATGTTAATGTTCATAAAGATAGTTTATAATCCCTTCTCAGCTCTTTCCCTTCACATATTTTTCCAGCTATTTTTCCTCATTTATTGTGCTGTATAATGTTTATTGCACAATACACAGAGTAGTACTCCCCAGATACGAGTTGGCAATTGTGTTGGTTACACCAATCTCATGCGCCTTATAAATTTATGTAATACAACACCCTGCATTTGAGTACCATGACTGTGTCCTTCAGTGCAATTTTTTTTTATTTGCATTTCAGCGAGGGTATATCCCAAAGTCAGATGACCACTTGGGTACGTGGTCTACTCAACGATGTCTAAATGCTAATATTAATATATACAGTGTCATACCTTGTGGTTATGTGCAATTTATTTACCTCAGGAATCTCTGTTTTCTAAGCAATGCTGAAATTTCTTTATGACAGACTGAAGACAGAACATGTTAAAATTAACAGACACTGAAGGCAGTTATTTTTAAAAGAGAAAAACCTCATGATGTGCCTCTTAATGTGTTGTGAGCGTTTCTCCCCCAGAAGAAGTTATATTTGGTCTTGTGATTTGAAGACACCTTCCAGCGAGGTTGACCAGGGCGCCTCTGTTATTTGTCACTTACTATGGGCCGTGTGTTTTGATTAAGAGCTGCCAGGAGGAAAAGGCTTCAGAAGAGCCAGTGGATATTTGTGCTTTTAGCCAAAAATATGAATTTCCTTATTGCTTAAATGTGTAGCTTCATAGGAACCCATCATCAGGATTTGGGGTAAAAGTAAGCCTTTTCCTGAATGAGAACTTTTTTTTCTACATGAAATCTTCTCAACTGAATGGGACCTTTCAAAGTTGGCTATAAGTGAAAGTTCGGGTTAAACTGTAAGTGGAGCAATGTATCTGTAATGGACTCTGGGATTTGCTCTGAAATTGGCGGCATAGTGCTACGGTGTTCCAAGGAAGAGAACTTGGTCTGTTTACAGAATGGCAGCCAATGGAAGACCTGGGTTCATCTCCCCAACCCTTGTTTTAGAAAATGCACATCATTTTTCAAAGATTCTTGCGGTCCACTAGATCTTTGACTTGGTCTAAGACTCTCACCTCCCCAGGAAGTGATTGTGTACTGGGGGCCATGTGCTTCTCCTGGTTTCCCCTCTTAGCAGCCCAGATGGTGGCTTCAGGATAAGAAAGCACACTCACCGCCTCTTCCCCTGAGATTTCAATGAGCCTCCCTAGTTCCTGTCAACATGGGACAGGCTGTTTTACGTATCCATTTGGTGAACTGGAGGTTTATAAAACAGTGAGTCCCCACAGGGAATCATGGACGCTCATTCTGCTCCAATTCAAATTTTAATTTGTTTGTGATTTACAAATAACCTAGTTGAGGTGAGGTCAGGATTACTGATTTTTTTTTTTTTTTTTGAGATGAAGTCTCGCTCTGTTGCCCAGGCTAGATGGAGTGCAGTGGTGCACTCTCAGCTCAATACAATCTCCGCCTCACAGGTTCAAATGATTCTCCCACCTCAGCCTTCCAAGTAGCTGGGATCACAGGTGCCTGCCACCACGCCCATTTAATTCTTGTATTTTTAGTAGAGATGGGGTTTCACCATATTTTCAGGTTAGTCTGGAACTCCTGACCTCAGATTATCTGTCTGTCTCGGCCTCCCAAAGTGCTGGAATTCCAAGCCTGAGCCACTGTGTACAGCCAGGATTATTGGTTTTTAATGGTATTTGGGTCTATACACTCACATAAAGCTATGTGGCCCTGGAAAACGAACATATTGTATGTACTCACAGAATAGTTTTTTTCTAGGTGAACCAGTAAAATTTTTGAACATTTGGCTACCTCATTCAGAGAAACTAGCCATGCTAGTATATATTAATTTGCCACATTTTCTATACTCATGAGACTTATATCCAAAGGGAAGCTGTGGATAAAATGGTCTAGTTCTGTTGTCTTATTATTGGCAAGTACATGAGAAAGAACAGGTTTATTGTTGTTGGATGACCTCTACTCTTTTGTGTAATTGTATCAGAAAAAATAGAAATTTCTTTTTTCTTTTCTTTCTTTCCTTTTCTTTTTTTTTTTTTTTTTTTTTTGAGATAGAGTTTTGTTATTGTCACTCAAGCTGCATTGCAATGGTGTGGCCTTGGTTTATTGCAATCTCTGCCTCCTGGGTTCAAGCGATTCTCCTGTCTCAGCCTCCCAAGTAGCTGGGACTACAGGCACATGCCACCACACCTGGCTAATTTTTGTATTTTTAATAGAAACAAGGTTTCACCATGTTGGCCAGGCTGGTCTCGAACCCCTGACCTCAGGTCATTTGCCTGCTTTGGCCTCCCAAAGTGCTGGGATTACAGGCATGAGCCACAATGGCTGGCCAAAATTTCTTCTTATAATATAATCTAAGAACAAAATAGACATTAAATTAGAACTTTGGGTTCAAAATCACACATGGCATTTATAGCAGAAACTGGGACTCCTAGAAGTCTTTAAATGACAAAAATATGGATTCTGAGTTTTTATAATTCAGTTGGCAATTGTGAAATTTGTTATTGGAGACTTTCTGATTTTTATTAATGAGAACCCATACAACAAACTGTACAGATACAAATTCAATCTAGTAGCACCAAGGAAAGACAAATCAAGTCTTGCTCTAGTGTTTATTAGAATGTGTGGGTTTGCAGAACAGGAATGGGTTAGTGCTCTGTAAAATCTATTTATTTAGATAGATTTTGTCCCAGGCCATGTAAGATAGATGTGTGGGTGGGTTATCAGTCTTTCATCTTTGACATTTTATTATTTAGTTTTAATGCTGAGATATTTTATTGTATATGAGCCTAAAGGTTTTCTGCTTTGATATGTTTATAAGACAGAATATTAAATAAATGATGCTTTAGTCCAGTATTGATGCAGCATTGCAGTAAGTTTATATATTTTAAAACTTTTCCCAATTCTGACTGAGGAAAAATGATTAATTTGTAGTGATTTTCTTGACATCTAAATTACTGGAGGGGCCAGGTGCAGTGGCTCATGGCTATAATCTCAGTACTTTGGGAGGCCGAGGCGGGCGGATCATGAGGTCAAGTGATAAAGACCATCCTGGCCAACATGGTGAAACTCCGTCTCTGCCAAAAATACAAAACTGGGCGTGGTGGCACTTGCCTATTGTCCCAGCTACTCAGGAGACTGAGGCGGGAGAATCGCTCGAAACCAGGAGGCGAAGGTTGCAGTGAGCCAAGATTGCACCTCTGCAATCCAGCTGGATGACACAGTGAGACTTTGTCTCAAAAAAAAATCACTGGAAGGAAAGCAAGCATCAGGTTTTATGGGCACTAGGTTATGTAGGTGATGTCAATTAATATCTGTTTATATGAGATGCTACAAGTACCACATTTTCTTGTTACTCTTACAAGTTTAATAATAATGGGAAAACATAAAGTACTCTATTAAGGACATGTTCTAGTGTAATTTTTGAATCAAAATAACTGCTTATAATAAAAAAACTGGCTGTTAGTTTAACTTTAGAGGTAAAGTCACAGTGGTGAAAAACAGTGGAGTAAATCCATATTTATTTATTTTAAAAATAAGATCTATTTTTTACATACCCAGTTCTTTGCATTTCCTTGTAATTCTATATGTGGGCATATTAGGATACCTTATTCATGCTTGTTAATTGCATCTTTATTAAGTTTAAATGATTTTCTTTTAAAGAACATTGAGGGGGATAACTTTTTAATATTCAACAAGTATTCTGTATTTCCAAATAATCTTGTTAATGTCATGACATTTGAAAAGCTTCGCTTCTATCAAGCCGTTTCTTTGATGTTCCCGTAGAACCTATGCACAGGAGATTTTAAAGAGAGGTTTTGGTTATTCTATGTCTGCTTTCATTCCATACCAACAGTTAAGGTACAGTTAAGGCTTGTCTCTCTTATTCTCACTTTCTCAACAACTGGAAGCAAGGAAAATAATAGCAGAGAATTATTTTTCTGTGCTTTGGAAACTCTTGATCCTTTTTTTTCCTGTGCTTTGGAAAATCTTAATCATATTTAGTCAGTTATATTTACATGTAAAATATGAATCTTTGAAAATTGGTTTTCTGCAGCCAGTATCACCTAAACAACAAATTTGGTTATATATACATATATGTGTGTGTATATATGCATATATACGTTTAATACAAAACCCCAAAATCTTCACTTCTTCCATTGTTAGTACTAAGGAATGTATGTATATGGTGGTGATGTAGGGGGTGAAAACAAGACTTCATTTCTTCATTCACACATGTATTTATTCAATTGATTTTTATTCAACTCCAAAACAAGTGGCAAGCACTATGCTGTGTTCTGGTGATAAAAAAATGAGCAAAACAGATGAGGACCCTGCCCTCATTAAGCTTCTATTTTAGTAGATATATAGATATAGGTGTTACCTAAGACCTCAAAGCATTTTACCCAGTCTTTACCTTTACCTCTTTTATTTGTCATGGTATCCTGAAATATTATCAATTTGGTAACGTTGACTTTCCAAAAAATTCGAGAACGTCCTTTGTATTGAAGTCTGATTTGCCACCTAAGATGATTGAAAAAGCAATTCTAAATCACTTCTAGGCATTCAGCATAAAGGGAAATTTTCAAAGATATGTTTATGGCTTAATAATTAAATCTAGATGAATATGCCTGCTGGGAACTTCTGCAATAATAAAACAGAATGGCAGGTTCCAAACCACAAACAAAGAACTTTTACTTTCAAAGATTTGAGTGGCAGCATATTAGTATTTAATGGATTTTGCATTTTTAAATGCAGAATATCAGAATTCCTTGGTAAGAAGTTTTAATAGTTATTCAAGTACAATCCAAATGGTTCCGAAAACAAAGAATGGAAGCAGGTACTTAACTGCATCTCTCTTCCAGAGACCCTAAGTGCCTGAAACAGGAAGATACAACTTTCTTGATTCAGATCTGGAGCCTCTCCTTTCCCCAACTATATGCCCCATGAGATACTTGGATACTCAGTCTTTTTCTGCCTTTTACAGACTGGTCCAAAGCTGGTAGCATCATCTGAACAAGTGACGTCCACAAGAGGAAATGGACATCTAGAGACAGTATTGATATGACCCACGGATCTCAGTATGCTCAAGTGTTACCTAAGGCAAAAACGAGTAGAAAAGTAGGCATGAACACTTCTCTTGAGAATCTGGTGAATTCAGTCACTCCTTTCTTATAAAACTGATCACAGAAAAATGACATTAGTCTCTAGGGATAAGCAGCAGCTGAGATGATAAATACATACAAACTTTCCAAGTCTTTCAAAAACAGCCTAAATCAATAAGAGAGAAGGTTTTGGAAAATAACTACATTTTAGGACCACATTTGAACATAAATAGATCTCAGAAGATTAGACTTAATATAGGTTTATATCCATTTACATCTATCTACCTTTCTTCATTTATCTATCTTCAGAAGTCAAGGAAAAAGAAGGTTCTACTTTCACCCCAGGATAGTAACTTGAAGAAACTGCTTATATAATGATTTTAATTCCAGCCGTCCAAAGACATAAACGCAACTCCCAACCTTCATCTGCATTTTCAGGCCATATAAAATCACAACACTTTAGAGTACTCTCAGTACAGCTAGGCAATTCTAATTTGTGTCCATTCCCCTCCTTCATTTCCTTCTCAATAAATAATGGATAAAGCAACGACGGGTCTTTGCTGACTTTTTAATTCTTCTAATATACAAAAATTATCTCCTGGAAATAAATTAACGTCTATACAATCATCTGCAAATGGTTTGAAAGTAATTTGGTGGTTCTTAAAATGCTCCATGTGTTCTATTTTATATTTGAGCCAATTAATCACTCCACTCATCTCCCCACCTCTCCCCACTCATCCCACCTCACAACACAAGCTCGGTCACACTGAAAAATAATCGAAGAGAGAGTCCTTCAATTATTTTTGTCCTTCTTTTCTTGGTTTGCTGTCCAATTTTCTATTAATTGGAACTAACTGACATATTAAGAGTGCAAATGCAAATGTTATGCAAATCTGAAATGGAAAGCTCTTTTTACCGGAAACACAATTGACAGCTATATAAATATAATAACTGTGCTAACTACAGCACTACCTGATTTATGAAAAAGGTATCCTTTTTATTATAATGGCTGCTTAGGCCTTTAAGAATCATTACGTTTTTATTCTACCTTTTTTTGTTAGGAATCTTTAAAAAATGATGGCATTGCACACTCCTGTAAGAAACTGACATGCGAGGCCGTAATTCCAGCACTTTGGGAGGCTGAGTCAGGCAGATCATCTGAGGTCGGCAGTTCAAGACCAGCCTGACCAACATGGAGAAACCCCGTCTTTATTAAAAAATAGAAAAATTATCCAGGCATGGTGGCGCATGTCTATAATCCCAGCTACTTGGGAGGCTGAGGCAGGAGAATAATTTGAACCCAGGAGGCAGAGGTTGCAGTGAGCCTAGATCACACCACTGCTGTTGGGCTTCCTTCAGATTGCAAGGAAAGCAAATTGGAATACTGAATCGAGGAAAACCCCCTGATACACAAATTACATACAAGATAACTTTTTTCTTGGACTCACATTCTGTTTCTATTCCCATTTAGTTTTAGATTCCTTCTGCATTTGAGGATTGAAGGTAAGTTTGAGATTGAAACACAAATAAAATACAGCCTGGCCATATCCCATTCATCCTATGCTCCTTTAAGTTATAGAACGCACTGTGGTGCCCAGGGAGGTAGGACTTTTAGAACAATCATTTCCCATGTAAAATTTATTTATAAACATGTTCATTTGTCTCTTAACTACTTTATTAATACATAGTACAGTGGACTATGGTGGCTTTATTTTCTTTTCTATGTGTATGCCCAGCAAAGAGAACAGCTGTTCCTTTTAATCAGTCACCTTTGGGGGACAAAAAGTCCACGTGACAAAAGCCATACGAATTCACACATTTAATTTAAAAAAAAGACACACATTATCTTGAACAGAGTCAGCATTTAATAAATACTTGAAGATTGGGAGGCCCAGGCAGGCGGATCCCTTGAGCTCAGAAGTTTGAAACCAGCCTGGGCAACATGGTGAAACCCTGTATCTATTAAAAAGTATAAAAAGCCAGCTGAGCATGGTGGCACACGCCTATAATCCCAGCTACTCAGGAGGCTAAGGGGGGAGGATTGTTGAACCTGAGAGGTCTAGGCTTCAGTGAACTGAAATCAACACTGCACTCCACCTGTGTGACAAAGTGAGAGCCTGTCTCAGAAAAACAAAACGAAACAAAAACTTGTTGAATTTAGCTGAAGTTTATAAAATACACTCATTTATTAAAAATTATACTCATCCCTTAAAAGGAATATTTATTAATATTAAAATTTAGCAGGAATTCCTAAAAATAGCACATTTATCTATTTAATAAAGTTATACAGATCTTTAAAAGCATCATTCTCAGCAAACTGACACAAGAACACAAAATCAAACACCGCATGTTCTCACTCATAGGCGGGTGTTGAACAATGAGAACACATGGACACAGGGAGGGGAGCATCACACACTGGGGTCTGTTGGGGGGAAATAGGGGAGGGACAGGGGGGGG
>PVKP010004477.1:0-97353 GCA_004027715.1 Plecturocebus donacophilus | reverse complement strand
TATTACATCCAACTAATGTAACCATCTGTATCCGGCCCCATCAGTGACAATATAAAACTGTTAAACACCATTTCATAGGCATTAAGTGCTTTGGCTTTGGTATAATTTTATGATCATGCCTTATTGTAGTAGTTCATTACTATCATTTTCCATTTTTTTTCAGACAGAGTCTCACTCTGTAGTCCAGGCTAGAGTGCAGTGGGGCAATCTTGGCTCACTGCAACCTCTGCCTCCTGGGTCCCCGTTCAAGCAATTCTCCTGCCTCAGCCTTCTGAATAGCTAGGATTACAGGCATGCACCACTGTGCCCAGCTAATTTTCGTATTTTTAGTAGAAGTGGGATTTCACCATGTTGGCCAGGCTGGTTTTGAACTCCTAAATTTGTGATCCTCCCACTTCGGCCTCCCAAAGTGCTGGGATTACAGGCATGAACCACCATGCCTAGCCACTATCATTTAAATATCAGCAACAGCAGCATCAAGTACTGTAGGCATAGCACAGAGATCAAGGTAGTGGATCCCTCAGCCTTGTGACTAAATTCTTCCTGCCTCTAGGTCTTCACATAGTCTGTTCCCTTGTCCAGGAATGCCCTTCAAATCTTGGTTTAAAGGCCTTTTCAGATAAGTCTCTCTTTTCCCCCCTAGTATTCTTGATCACTGTGCCCATATGTCTTCTCCATAGTATTTATCACAATTTAAAAGTATACTTGTATTTTTTAAAAAAACTTGTCTCCCCCACTAGAATATAAGCTATACAAGGACAGAGACCATGCCTATATTTTACTTATTATTTTTTTTAATTTATTTTTATTATTTATTTTTTGAGACAAAGTTTCCTCTTGTTGCCCAGGCTGGAGTGCAGTGGTATGATCTCGGCTCACTGCATCCTCCGTCTCCCAAGTTCAAGCGATTCTCCTGCCTCAGCCTCCCGAGTAGCTAGGATTACAGGCATGTGTCACCACACCTGGCTCATTTTTGTTTTTTTTAGGAGAGACAGGATTTCTTCATGTTGGTCAGGCTGGTCTCGAACTCCTGACCTCAGGTGATTCACCTGCCTCGGCCTCCCAAAGTGCTGGGATTACAGGTGTGAGCCAATACGCCTGGCTTAAGAAAATTTTTATTTTTTAATTGTAAATTGGCAAATTGTAGTTACATATATTTGTGGGGTGCAAAGTGATGTTATGGTTTATGAAGACAATGTGGAATGATTAAATCAAGATAATTAACACATCCACCACCTCAAATATTAACCCATGTGTCCTCTTGCCTAGCAAAGTAGGGACTGTAAATATTTTTGGGGGAGGGAATTCAAGTACTTTAATGAATAAATGAGGCAATGTAGTATAATTATAAGGAGGAAGGGGCCCTGTATGCTGAGGACCTCCAAGTTAATCTTGTGGTTACATTTGACTTGCCTAGGCCTGTGTGACTTTATACCAGTATAACCAAAGGCTCACTGGACATTTCTACCTGATGACCCCAGACATCTCACAATCAACATTCCAACCTATGATCTGTCTTCTTGCCTCTCAAATCTCTTTTTTCTCCTCAGTCATAATTTGGATACTGGCACCATCATGTATGACATCTTCCCCTCCATCCTCTGGAACGTCAGTCAGTGCACAGTCCTGTCAGTTTGTTCTCCTGAATGTCTCTCGCATCTGTCCTTTTCTTTCTTCCTCCATTGAGGTAGCCTTGGTTCAGGTCCTCATTATCTTATCTCTATCTAGACTACTGCAAATACTTCTTCTTCCTCCTTGCTTCCCTGATCTTATTCCCTAAAGACCACCTCTCTCCTTCCAAACAGGCAAATGCTGTTCTCTGTCTCTCTGGATCCAGAAATCAGTAAGGGCTGCCAATGTACAGAAGTAGCTGGAACCTTACTAAGAGATATTCAAAGATTGAAGAGACATATGATTTCTTCAAGATTAATTTCCTTTATGTTTTTCTGCTGTGAATCCAATGGAATAAGTTATTAAAATGCTTCAAACTTCTGAACGAAAGCATGGAACCATGCCAGCAGGAACAACATAAAGGTTTCCTTTCTTTATTTTCCTCTAGCATCTATCTGTGATGGATGATGTGACCATGAATCGTCACTTAAATATGGAATTCTGAAATATCATAGAATCCCAGAGCGTCAGAGCTGGGCCTCGGCTCACCGCAGCCTCTGCCTCCTGGGTTCTGGATCCTATGTCTGAGGCTGAGAGAAGGGAGGAGCTTTATTTAACATCACAGAGTGAGTTAGCTGCAGAATTAGGACTCAGACTCAGTTCTCTCTATTATTCAAGTGATCATGAGGCTTTATTTAGATGCATTATTAAAACATTTGGCAGCTCTGTGACCCACTCCCCAAGATAACCATGGCATGACTTCCTTCATCTGATCATTTTTTTGTTTCTCTTAAGCCTGAGTGCTAATCAGTGTTATTAGAAAGAAAGGAACACATTAGCTGGTTTGCTCCCCAAGTTGAATATTCCAATTAAACAATATTTTTGTGTTTTGTGTTTATTTTTATTTTTACCCTTCTCTTTACAATAAAAGACAGGAAAAAATCCAGGACATAATAAAGTTACATATGCTTCAGTGGTTATTTTCAAATGGGACACCTTGGAACACCAGGGCTTTCTTGGAGCTGCCTTGGGGCCTCTTATATGTATCACTCATTGAGGTCCCAAGTGAATAGGGCCCTGGGCTGGCAACCCCCATTTTAATGAGACAGCTGTGTTTGTATCTGTTTTATATGGACTTATATTACTATTGGATTTAAATACATGATTCTATGTTGTAGAAGTTTAAAAAATGCACCTCAGGAATACATTAACTGGTTTGTTCCCCAGGTTGAATATTCAAATTAAACAATATTTTTGTGGTTTTGTGTTTATCTTTATTTTAACCTTTCTCTTTACAATAATAAAAGACAGGAAAGAATCCAGGCTTGCTCATGTGGGTTTGGTCATTTGAATATAGAATTTCCGTGACTAGTTAGTGGACCAGTGCCTAAGGCTGGGGTTTTATGGATTCTTGGCTATGTGTTAGTATGTGTTAGTGGGTCAGGTCCACATGAAGGATCTCACCCTCCTCCTCAGGCCAGGGAGTATGAGTGATTGCTTGGTAAGAGGTGTTGTTCAGTGTTTGATGCTGACTACTGGTGGACAAGGTGGAATGTATGATTTCTGAGGGCCAGACATTGTAGTGGAGTATTAAAACACCATGTAAATGTCCATGGAAGGGGTAAGTTGTATTGAACATTGATGACGTGTCATCGTGAAGGGTCTCAGGAGGTAGTGGTCCAGTTTCTGGCATGGGAGAGGTTGGTGGAAGGGATATATAGGCTTTGATACAGGGACAGATGGGACAAATGATATCTTCCAGTTGACTGTTTTTCTTCATTGCCCAGAGACAGCATACTTTTGATACTTCTCCTGGGCATGATGAAAGGTAAGGCCGCTCCTAACTTTGGTGGCCTGGGACAAGGGTGCAAAATATAGGCTCACTGCAAACTCCCAATTCTCTTCAACCTTGTCGCTCTGTCCCTTACCCTACGAGGACTTCCACACATTATATTGGAGGAGCCTTGCTTCTCAAAGTGTAGACCTCAGTCCACAGCATCAGCATTACCTGAGAGCTTGTTAGAACTGTGGACTCTCAGGCCCCACTCTAGGCCTGCTGAACCAGAATCTGGATTTTAATAAGATACTAGGTAATTCAAGTGCACATTAAAGTTTGAGAAGCACTGCCACAGCCCACATGTTCAAGCTCCATCACCACTGAGTGGAGGGGCAACAGCTGCCCTGTGGCCACCCCTCAGTCACCCTTCAGGCCTACGGTTTAGTCCATCCTTAGGAAGACAGAACTAGGAAAGTGGATCACACAGTCTCCAAAGGCAGGCTTGAGGCACATGGACAGAGAATTTCAAGGTCCTGGGTATTCTGAGGATAGCCTTTAAGAGGGAAGGATAGACTTTGTGTTGGCAAGACCCCTTGACCCTGTAAACCCCTGCCCTGTAAGGAGTGTGGCCACAACATGGCCAGAGCAAAGCCCTGCCAACCATGAGGCCTAGGGCAGGATCTGGTTGTCCCAATCTAAGAATGATACTGTTGAAAGGTGTCCTAACAAGGGGAGGGAGGTTGAGTGGGATTGGTTCATAGCTCCTTGAGGTACTGGCTAGCAACCAGGATCTTGGTTGCTGTTTGGAGTGTGGGGAAGTATGGTGGTGGGACCATTACTGTTTTAAGAGGGAATCAGTATGAACTGTTAAAAGCAAAGTCTTCAGTAGCTAGAGACATATTCATTGACTAATCTGTAGAAGGTGTACAGTGAAGCCTCCTGTAGTGCCTCGTAACAATTTGGTTAGACTGGCTGCTGGCCTACATGGGAGACAGGTGGATGTAGCTGTGGAGAGCTTTGAACAACTTCCTTCATATCTAAGAAATAGGCCACTTTTCTTGAAGAATTGAAAGCAGTTCCTGGTGTGGTTGGGATGGCGTGGCTGTCGGAGGGGCAAAATGTGCCATTTTATGTCCACCACCACCTGGTTGATACCATGGTTGTGGGATGGAGTCTGAAGGTCAACAGATTGCTGTCCCAATTCCTGCACCCCAGCTTCTTCATCTGTAAAATGGGTCTAACAGTCCTTGTCCTGCCTACCTTGCAGAGATTTTGGGTGGCTCTAGTTAGATCATGGATAGAAAAGTGCTTTTCAACCTGTCAAGTGGGACCATACATGAAGCAATGATGATCATTCTGCCATTTGCTGCCTTTCCTTTGTGAGTGTGTCTTCACCTGCACTTGAATTTTAGATTTAGGTTGTCCTCTCCTTAGCACTGCAGCTTTCAGGTCACAGCAACATACAAGGTTCTGTGCAAAGCCATATCTGCCCCTTTTCCTGACACCTTCCAGCCTCTTCCATGCAGATGCACTGCTGTGATTCTCATTTTTTGAGTTCCACAGATTGGGGAGGGGGATTTTATATTGGCAAATATTTCTGAAGAGACAAATAATTGCCTCTGGAAAGAGGCTTCTTTTCTCTTCCAAAAATTCATATTTGCTGGTTTAAATTGATGTGACTATTTTTTGGCTAGAACTCTGCAGTATTTCACTAGGCAGTAATTATTTGAGTTTCTGAGAGAAGAGAACTAAATCTAAGAGAGCGAATCCATCTGGTACATATGTTGAAGCTTTCTATGAAGCCACTGACACTGAAATGTTAGTGCTAGATTTCTATCTACTGGTATCATTTAGATATTGATACACTATGAGCTAGTACCCTGGGTCACTGAACCAAAGGCTGAATTCCATTTCCTTATATGGCACTGGATTCCTGCACCAGTGGATTGATGACTCTTGGCAGAGTATGGTGGCAGAGTATGACTCTTTGTATACTCTTGGCAGAGTATGACTCTTTGTATTCCAGTCCTGACACCTGATTGTCAGACTCTGGCTTTCCCAGCCCCAATCAGGAGTAGACGCTGAAGGCGAGCAGCTGACAAACTCAGTGTCTCCCAGTACCTGAAGCATTGGTAGGTAACTAAGCTTGACAGGATAGTAGAAGACCCCCTACACATAGTAGGTAATTAATTCTAGATTAGTCTGGTACCTTAAGTGTTAAGTGCCCCTGAGAAGAAAAACTGGGGCCCATGGAGGCTCACTAATATGCAGCTTTTCTTTTTACATTCTGGTGTGGGTGAAACTAGGATGTGTTCCAGGACTGAACTGGTGGCTATCCTCGGTTGGGGCTCTGGCAGCCAGCCTAGCTATCACTAGGCTTTTCTCTAGGGTGTTGGACTCTGTTTCTCCACCTAACTGCCAACTAACATTCGATTCAAATAAGACATCTTAGAAATATGGTGCTGCCACTGTATGCAAGGTGCAAGGTGGCAGCACCATATTTCCAAGATTAGTATTGCCACTGTGCAAGGTCTTTCCTAGCCAGATTGTTTAGCTTGCATTTATCATGACTTTTTCATCTTTGTAACTTGGATAGCCAGTCAGCCCTCTTAGGGACAACTCTGGGGCTAAGTTCTAAATCTTCTTGATCTGTGCTCATTCTTCTTTTTCTGCTCTTCTTACACTGAAGTCTTGGAATTCCCAACCATTGTTATAAAAGTTCTGTTGCAAATAATGGAAAATAGCCTATTTTATCTCATAGCCCAGTTACACATACGTAGGGAGCTATGGACATCTCACTGTTCACTTTGAATTGAACTTGAAATTCCTGCCTCTCCTCTCCAGGTAGTATTAACCAAAGAGCCACAAGGGGATTCACTAGTCTCTTATGAAATAAAATGCCATCAGATGCCAAACAGCTAACTGTCCAGATTTTTCAGTAAAAATTGGCTGCTTTCGTTTTTTGATTTTTTTTCCTCTCTCCCTGTGTAGTTCAGTATGAGAGACTCTTCAGGGCAAATTGTCATTGAGAGGAATTTGGAGATGCCATATGTCATCAGTACATGGCTGAGGAGAAGCCAACAAAAGTATTACGGCCATTTTCCCAAAAAACTATTAGGGAAGGTTATTGATTATTTTTCACATACCTTCCACCTTCATCACAGGGTATTGTGATAAGTAAAAAGATACTCTCATGTATCTCTTAAAAATAGTTTTCTCCTTTTTTGTTTTCTTAATATCCACTGCGCCCAGGTCACTTTACAGAACTCCAAAGTGATGCGCCTTTCTTTATCCATAGAATTTGTCCTTGCCCTTCTGGCAAATGGACTTGAATTGCTACTGCTTCTGCCAGCTGGTGGCTATGTTTACTTCAAGGTCTTTGGATTGGCCAGACAAGTCCAATTACATACATCATTATTGACTACTGTCAACCCCCTGTCCCTCCCTCTCACACTTCT
Source organism: Plecturocebus donacophilus (assembly GCA_004027715.1). Classification (NCBI taxonomy): domain Eukaryota; kingdom Metazoa; phylum Chordata; class Mammalia; order Primates; family Pitheciidae; genus Plecturocebus; species Plecturocebus donacophilus. Next base: position 90,507 of record PVKP010004477.1, on the reverse strand, counting down.
TTTTCTACCCTTACCTCCCTCTGCTTTCTATATAGGTTTGGAGGTGCCATTTTTTCCCTTCAGATTTTCAGGCTTTTGAATAAAACTAATACCTAAAGGTACATGTCATCAGACTTTTGAGTGACTTTTAAAGTAGAGTGGTATTTGGTCTGTACAATAACCCATTCTCTGTCTTTTATAGATTATTCACGTTATACCTAATTTTAAAATTCTTGATGACATCTATTAGACTTAAGCCTTTAAACCAATTCATGAGGTACACGGGTATTCTAGCATTAATGCCCTGTAGGTGAAGTGAATGTTGGTATTTGGTCTTTTAGTTGGTTTCTGGACCATCCTTCAGTGTAGCTTTCCCTCTTTCCCCTTTCCTCTTTTGTGTTGATGGATTAAGGTATATTTCATTTCTTCTTATTCTGTGTTCATTTCAACATAAGCATCACAGACCTATTAGTTAAGAATAGTTGGCTTTATTCTCCTGCCACATTTCTAATTTCTCAACGCCCAGTTGAGAAACAGAATCCTATCTAGAGCAAAGTCATTTGTTCCAGGCTTGGAACACCTGAAGGGGCCAGAACCATACGTTGCACTTTTGTTTCAGGGTTAGAAGCTTCCATGGCCTTTTCTTCCAGTCACACTAAAGTAGTATTTGCAGAAATGAAGTTTCTTTGAGTCTTACTTTGTTTTTATTTTTGAAGATGGAATCTAAGATCATCTCAGTTTAGTTCTTTGCCTTTTTTGTTGTTGTTCTCAAGCTCATATTTGGGGTATGTAGTAGGCCTTTTGGCTGAAGCATTGCAGGAAGTGGTATGTTTTAGTTGGTACATTTGCTACTGTAAGAAATCAGCAAATGGTTTGTGGTACCTTTTAAAATTTATTTAGCACATGTATTCCCTGTGGCCTAGGTGCTGAGCGGGATGCTGGGGGTGCACAGATGAGAAAGGCACAGCCCCTGTTCTCAGGTTGTCTCACAGTCTAGTAGGAGGGAGAGACACATCTACTGCTGACTCTAATACCCTAACGATCTGGATAGAAAATTTCAGGTTAGGGCACTGGCATAAACACAGATCAAGAGCAGATAAATACATGATTTGTTCAGGGAATCACTTATGCAGTAATATGGATGTTGGCAGGAGATGACTAGAGACAAGAAGTAAAGGTAGATTCAGGTCAGATTTTGAAGAGTTGAGATTTTTAGCTTTTAGATGATTATGTTGGTATCCCTTGAACTCAAGACGTTGGGTCCAAGGTAACGATTCTGTCTACATTCTTAGAACGTTTTTGTAGTGTAGCAGGCAGGAGGTATAAGAAAAAGTGATTGAAGCTGAAATAATGATCCTCAACCTTAGGAACAGTGTGTGTCAGAGGTTAGAGTATCCAGCATGGCTGATGGCCAGAGCTTTGTACCAGTCTGAGATGTATGTGATGTATCTTTAGCTTAGGGAAGAGAAAGAAAACTTGATTTTTGAGGAAGGCTTGGAAGGAGGAATAGAAGAGCTGGATAGTTTTGCTGCTCCCCAGCCAGAAATTTATAGTTTGATTTCATTATTGCCTTGAAATATTGTGATGTCCCAGAACACACAGCCATTCATATTTAAAAGTAAGCATGGACACCTCACATCTGATTCAGATATAAAGGATGGATTTGGCTTATTTATGTTACTTCAATTCACAAGCAGCAGCCATAATCAAATACTTGCTAGGCTTGTAACAGCAGCCAGAGGTCAGGCCATTTAGAAAAACACTGGGCATGATAGTCAGGAGCGGTTGGTTACAGTGTACTGTCATCCAGGCACATGTATCATTACCCTCTGGCCCATAGCCACAAGCACTATCCTTGTCCCCACCCCACCATCTTCCAAATGCACACCATGATTATAAAAGGGAGCATGGTTGGATTGATGTGGTAGTCTACATGGAAACACAGCTTTTGCCAGAGTTCCTCTTCCCTGATGTTTCACCTTCACCATGGGCTGTCATTCATGTTGCTTCATATCTATGTTGATTTGTTGTAAGATGCATGGGTCTTTCGTAGATTCCTCTTCCTCTTTTGCTATTGGGGTGTGAAATGTATTGCTCCTTTAAAAAAGTACAGCATAAATCCTTCCAAACATGTGTAGGGAAACTCTCTAAGGAAGGAAAACCTCTTGACAGAAGTGTCAGGGTCTACTTGGGCAGGTGTCCTATTGTGACAGAACTATCTTTTTGTTGCTTAGGCCTTGGAGAAATGTGTGTTTTCTTGAATTCAATGTATTTTTAAAAATAATACAATCTCCAAGTCCTTCTCATAAACTGGTTCTAAGTATTCCTAATTACTTAGTGTAAAAACTATCTTGATTTATCCATTTCTACTGTTTTTAACATTGCTATTTTGGGAATGATGATCCTGGAGGATAAAGTTCTAGAAAATGTCTAGAGTTAGTGTTTAATGTAAAGGAACCTGTCATTTTTTTTTGTAGAAAGTGATTTATTTAGAGAGAGAGAGAGAGCGAGAGAGAAACAGGAGGAGAGAAAGCAGCTAACTCTCACAGAGTGAGAGAATCCAGAAAGATGGAATCCAGGAGAGGAAAGCAGCTTCCACACTGAGTGGAAGGAAATAGAGATGGAGTTTAGGAGGGGAAGACAGGCTTCCATGAAAGAGTGTAGAAGGGGATTCCAGAGGGGAAATCCAGGAGAAAGATAGCTTCCACGAGAGTGTTCGTGGAAGAGGGGAGCCTGTCTTAAAAGTCAAGAGATAATTGAGTTCCTCTATTAAAAACAGTGAAGGTTAGACCATTTTCTCCATTAGGAATCCTGAGCATTGGTGAGGAAATTCATACTAAGACCTTGCTGCTACCAATATCTTAGATGTTATACTAGATCTCCAGTAAAATGCACATATATATAAGGATTTACAGTTATTTTTATCAATGCAATAATATGATTTTTTTTTAAATAAGGCTTATAATAACATCAACAAAACCAATCAGGCCAGTACTGCTCCCTCCCAATCCTGTTCCTCTTGCTTTTGGTATTTACCTTCATATTTTATATAATATGCTTATGCTGCCATTACTTGATTCATTATTTTAGATGTTTGTTTACTTCTTGTGATGACAGATGAGAGGCTGGCTGTCTCATAGTCCCTATCAGTTAGGTTTGGCTGGTCTGTGCTGCATAACAAGACATTCCTAGTTACCAGGGGCTTTACAGAACAGAAGTATATTTCTTGCTCATGCTACACATTCAACAGAAGTGGACAGGGGGCCTGTGGCTCATGTTGGTCACTGAAGGACAAACATGGGTTGATGGAGGCTCCATCTCAACACCTGATCCCATGATCTCTGAAATGGGCAAATAAAGAGGTAATTGCATGCTGCCTCTCAGAGCTTCTTCCCAGGTATGATATAAATTAGTTTTACTCATATTTTGTTGGTCAGAGCAAGCCACATGACTATACTTAATCTGAAAAGAGGCCTGGAAGTACAACCCTACCATGTGCCTGGGAAGAGATGCTCTGGAATATTTGTGAATAGCCCTCATGATGAGCACACAGCTCCTCCATTTTCCTTCCCCCATTACTCCAATATAAGTATATCACATATTTTTTTCAAAATCAGTATTCGATGTTTGTTATTATAGCTTTGCAATTATGTCCAGTTCTAAGCCAAACAATGCATTATGCTTTCATTTCCTTTTTTGAATAATATTTTATTTTCCCCAGTCAACAATTGTCTAATTTCTTATTTGCTTAGTTTTCTTTTTATTCATTTCTTATTTTCTCCACAACATTCATCAGATTTTTCAAGTAGTCCTCAGTGTTATTTTTTGAATATTGAAATATATCAGATAACCAACCAATTTTATTTTTTCCTGGAGTCTTCCAGCCTCCTGCTTCAGTCTTGGCCCTCCAGGCCTGCTGTACAAGAATCATCCTCCCTTTGCCAGTTTTCTGTAATAGGACCCTAGTTTTTTGGGTCCTCTGTCTCCTTTTTAAAAATTTGCTTATTGTTTTCCTGGAGCATGTGCTTTAATAGCTTCCTAAGTAAAGGTGTATAGGGAATTGTATTAGTCAGCTTTTAGTAGGTTATGCCATGGTTGTAAATGATTCAAAAAATCCCATTGGCTTGTACAAGATTTCTTTCTTACTCATATCCTATGCCTTTCATGGGTTAACAGTAGTTCTAGCCAGGTCTTTTTCACTCTGGCACCCAGGTTGAGGGAGCAGCCCCTCTCTAGGAGAAGCAGTTCTCATGGCAGGGGAAAAATAGCACTGATTGAATCAGTGTTGGCTCTCAAATCTTCTGCTCAGGAGGGTAGACATCACTTCTGTTCACATGTCATTGGAAAATCAAGTCTTATGGCCAAGCTTGATGTCAATAAGCATGGAAAATAAAAATAATCCTTCTACAGGTGAAATTATATTTTTGTCATAGGAAATAAATAGCCATGTTGCATATAAAATTATAAATTAGTTTTTCACAGAATTTTGAAAGCATTACTCCATTGTCTCCTAGCGTTCAGTGTTGTTATTTAAAAGGCTGAAGCCAATCTAGTCCTGGTATAAGAGTCCTCTGTATGAGAGTTTTTTTTTCTTTGCTGTGAAGACTTTTAGGATCTTTTTTTTTTTTTTAAACCTTACTATTCAGATATATTTTGACAGTATGACTTGGTATAGATCTTTTTGGACTTATTTTACTGATCCTTCCTTAGGAGCTTTAAATGTGGAAATTTTTGTCCTCATTTTTCTTACATTATGACTTGGATAATTTTGTCTTTTTTTTTCCCTAAAATTTCAATTAGTTGGATATTAGACCTCTTGTATTGTTCCCCTGCTTTTCTTATCTTTTCCTCTCTTGTTCTTTATGTTCTTCTTTTTGGGAGATTTTCTTATTTTAATGTTTTTCTTTTTGCTGTTTGATTATCATATTTCAGTGTCCTTAAATTCCTTTGTTTTCTTTTTCTTCCTTTTTATAGTATCCTGTTTATGCTTATGGATAGAAATTTTTCTCTTATCTCTGAGGATATTAATTACAGTTTTAAGTTTTTTCTGTTTGTGTATCATCTCTGTTTTCTCTGTTTTGACTCCTCTCATATTGAAGGAGTTCCTCAAATGTTTTGTGATCCTTGGCAGTCTATTCACATTGAAGAGTGGAACTCTCTTGTTTCCTGGGGGCAAAGGGAGAGAATAAAATAGTTTCCTGGGTAGCTGCATGCCAAAAGCTATATATGAGAGCCTGCTGCTCCATTTACAGATTTTTAATTCTTGTTTTCCCGTGTCTTATCCCAATTTCTATGATACTTGGTATTTCCAAACCCTTAAGCCTTCCCAGGATTCTTTGAGGGCTAATTGTTTCACTTTTCCTTAGCATGTGTTTCTGCAAGCCCTTATGTTCTAACTTGCTTTTCCTCTACTTTCCTAAATAAATATGCACTGTTCCCACCATTTCCTGTCTTTAAAACATTTATGGACAGTTCTTGTCCACTAGTATCTCCTTCCCTATTCTCTTACTCTGTGTGGACTTACACCTCTTTCTCTCTGTCTCTTCTCTCTCTCTCTCTCTCTCTCTCTCTCTCTCTCTCTCACACACACACACACACACACACACACACGTTGTTTTTATTTGTATTGTTTAAATTCCATTAATAGGGCTTTGGGAAGGAAAGAGATAATCATGTATCATCAGTCTGCTGTATTTAACCAGAAGTCAAGCTGTGGAAGGATTTTTGTTTTTTTGAGATGGAGTCTTGCTCTGTCACCAGGTTAGAGTGCAGTGGCATGATCTTGGCTCACCGCAACCTCCGCTTCCCTGGTTCAAGCGATTCTCCTGCCTCAGCCTCTCGAGTAGCTGGGACTAGTGGCGTGCGCCACCACACCCAGCTAATATTTGTATGTTTAGTAGAGAGAGGGTTTCACCATATTGGCCAGGATAGTCTCAATCTCCTGACTTCGTGATCCACCTGCCTCAGCCTCCAAAAGTGCTGGGATTACAGGTGTGAGCCACCGAACCTGACCAGGATTTTTTAAACGTAGTTTTCTTTATCTCATGCTAAACTGAGCATGGCCTTAAAATCTACCCCTGGTCTTTGAAATAAAAATAAAAATAGCATTATACTTGGATAGATGACATGGTTTCACCACCAAATTTTAAAGGCAAAACTTGAATGTTGATGGAAATTAAAATGTGTTGAGCACTTCCTGACACTAAGCAGTAAATGAATAAATGAATGAATCGGTGAAAAGAAAGTCTCTATAATAGATATTCCTGAGTTTCCCACTCCAGCCATACTCTAACCTTCCTTAGCCTGCTCTGGGTCCCAGGAGACTGACTTCTATGGGCTGTATCAACCAGGCTCCCTTGTCCTTTGGTTTCCAGTTAGGTTTGACAATGGGAGGTATCAGTGCAGGAGGGAGAAAGGACCAGAGGGTAGAGAGGAAAGCCAGATCTTGGTATTTACTTCTCCAGCTTCTTTGGCAGGTCACATTTGGCAGTGGCTGTGTTCCACTATTTGATGCTGTACCTTCTGTTGGGTTGTCCCTCTCTGACAGCCTCAGCATTTATCAGGTTCTCGTAACCATTAATCTCCTTCCCATTTCAAGTCTAGAGATGGTAATGGTTTCTTCCTGCTACTGATCCAGGACCACTGCACCATACCTTATAGGTTCCCTTAACCCTGCCCCTACCTTCATTTACACCTTTTGGATTTACTCTGTTTCCTGCCAAGACCCTGCTCAATACAAATGTTGTAGTAGCACTGTCTCATTATCATCCATGTATTTTTGAACAACATACTCCACATCATGGGCCTCAGTTTCCGTATCTGAAAAGTACTAGGTGGAAATAGGTAGTCTGATGATCTCTCATCTAAGAAACCCTTCCTGTTCTGATATCTCTGGTACTATACGGTGCAATAGTGGTCAGTAGCCAGCTCTAGCTCTAGTTCTCTTGTGTTGACTCTGTGGACCATTGTGGATAATTCTGAGTGGTAGATAATAACAAAACAGTTTCTTCCTGTCTTTGAGAGGCAGTTTGCTGGAGCAAAAGGATTATAGGCTTTGGAGTCAGACCAGAGTTCAAATATGAGTGTACTACTTTCTTACTATATGACTTTGAATAGATTACTAAACCTCTCTAAGTCTCACGTTCTTCATCTTAGGATTAGGGTATATGATGGACACTGCTAGTTACCTATCTTAGCCATTTTCTTCTCCCTTGCTAAAAGAATGCTATTTTCCATTACATATGTAGCTGAACATTTACTTGGATGTTTTGATACATGCAGTTTGCATAGACATAACTAGTGTTTACTACCATCTGATTCTCTTCTTCTGGAAGCATGAAAGACTAATTTCCAAGCCTCCTATAGTTAGGTAGGACCATGTGGTTAGGTCTGGCGAATGAGCCGTGAGGGAAAATGACCTGTGACACTTTGGGGCTGAAGTAGAAAAAAGCAAATGTTCAATCTCTATGTGCTCTCTTACCCCTGCTGAGGCAACGAGCAGCAGTCTCTGGTGGAACCTCCATCAATCAAAGGCCCCTAAGTGGCTATGTGGAACAAAAATACTCATAAACTTGCAGTCAATATGTAGCATGAGTGCGAAGTAACCCATTGTTATTTTAAGCCATTGGGGTTTTGGAGTTGATTTGTCAGCCAATCCATAGCTGAAAAATATTCCTACAGGTATATTACTTTGTATTTCTTGTAGGGTTGTATGGATCAGACTTTCTAAATTTGATTCCTAGCTCTGTTAACTATTAACTTGTATGTCCTTGGTCAAGTTACTTAATTAACCTTTCTGTGCCTTGGTTTACTCATCTGTAGCAATGAGGTTAATAATACCTTTTTCCCCATGAGGTCAGTGTGAATACTGAGGAAATTAATGTACAGGAAGCACTTAGAACAAGGCCTGGCAGGTAGCAAGTGCTATGCAGCATTTGCTGTCAGAGATTATGTATTTTAGACTGTCAAGTACAGTATCTGGCTCTTACCAACAACTAAATGCTTTATTACCTTTATAGCTGTTGTAAGGGTTAGAATGATCCACATAAAGCCTTCACATATAGTGGCCACTTAACACAAGGTCAGTATTATTTGATGACTGATTTCGTACTTAATTCTGAATATATGCCCCTCATTTTTTAGTTCTCTTAGAATGATACAATCATTGCCAGTAGTTACGTGCGTGGATTTCCAAGAGTATTTCTGAATAAACAGTTAAGATGTGGAAATGGCAGCAAAGCGTTAATGAAACAGGGAAGGAATTAATCAAAAGTGGTTATCCATAAGTTTGAAACCAAGGCGACCCACAGAGAAGCTACACTTGTAAAATTGAACCTTCAGTTGGGTACAGTGGCTCACACCTGTAATCCCAGCTCTTTGGAGGCCAAGGTGGGTGGATCACGAGGTCAGGAGTTCAAGACCAGCCTGACCAACATGGTGAAACCCTGTCTCTACTAAAAATACAAAAACTATCTGGGTGTGGTGGTTCACGCTTATAATCCCAGTTACTTAGGAGGCTGAGGCAGGAGAATTGCTTGAACCCGGGAGGCAGAGGTTGCAGTGAGCTGAGATTGTGCCACTGCACTCCAGCCTAGGCGACAGAGCGAGACTGTCTCGGAAAAAAAAAAAAAAAAGCCTTGGATAATGAATATTTCATTATATTTGCCATTTAGAGCCCTTAAACACTGTCCATGCTCTTCATTTTGCAGGTAAGAAAACTTAAGCCTAGAGAAGGAAAGGGGATAGTCTAGGATAACACAGTTAACAGCATCAGCAGAACTAGAGCCCAAATACACTGCTTCTTGATCTGTGTCTACATTTTACATCTGTAAAGCTATACAACATTGCCTTCTAGTACTTAAATAAGAAATTTGTTGGCTTTTCATCTCAAAACTCTCAAAAGCTTAGCAGAAACTCAAAGAGATGTGGTTTGGAAGGAATCAGAGGAATTCAGGTGAGCAGTGTAAGGTAGAAAAAGCCAGGTTTGGTCTTGTAACATTTGTGCCATTTGAAAACTATTGCCAAACAACTGCAACCCTGGACTCAATGAGAAAATTTGTTTGCTTTTATGCTCTGTCCCTTGCACAGCTCATCATCCATTTTGTTGGTGCTGTTTTGCTCATGTCTTTGAACACATTAAAAGTGGCTTGATTTTCTCTTTCCTTTGCTGTCTGTTCACTGGCTGCAAGAGTGTGCTGTCCATTCCAGATTTTGGATTGGCTGCCCAGAATCACTACAGACTTCGCTTCTTAGCCATCTAGAGGAAAGCAGAAATGAAAGAGCCCTGCCAGTGTGTTTCCTTTCTGTAAGTTTCCTTGGACACAAACACAGGAGCAGAGTTTCTGTGGAGCAGCTGGTCTCCCCATTTTGGATTTTGCTGAGGCAGGTAGTTGAACTCTTTGAGGAAGTCTGGATTTTCTCTGTCTTGGGAAATTACTGATAACATCAGAGCCAGAAGGAGGTGAGTAAAATGGAAAAGAAAATTCATAAGAGTCGTGCCAAGATTCAGATTCCAACCGCACCCAGTTCTTCCCCAGTTCTCCTTCCAGCTGCTACTTGCTTCCCAGGAAACAGCAAACAATAGGCTACTGATTGAATTTAGGTCTGAACTTCATACAATCAAAGGCGAGGTAAGTAAAACATAGTTACATTTAGAATCAAAGTCTCTGTTTTTCCATCAGGAGGCACAGTCTGTATGGATACTTTAGAAAGTGGGTCTGGTTCTGAAGCCAAACCTGAAAGCCCATTCATTTTGGTAATTATTTTCTTTTTTAAAGCAAGAATAATCTTTATTCCTTGGAAACTAATTTATAAAATTGTTATCAATAAGATGAAAGATTCACGGTAATTATCTTCTTGTTCATAGTTTCTTGCTGGCTGGTTTTTTTTTTTTTTTTTTTTTTGAGTTAATCACTTCCAGAAAAGTTCAAAGGTCTTACAGTAAAGAGATGGAAAAGCATATTAATTGTAGCTGGACTGGGTCTAGATCCTGAGAGCTGGAAAATCCTGAGATCTGGGACAAAGGGACAGCCATTGAGCAACTGTACTTTATGGTACGCAACAGAGCATAAAGATTCAGTTATTTCTTTTTTACCCCCTCCAGGACAATTTAAATGTCTACTCTGGTTAGTTTTCCAGAGTAGGTACCATATTATTTTAAAAACTTTCCTCATTGTATATGAAGTTATATCAACTTATAACAACTGCCACTTGGAAGTCATCTTCATCTTTCCCTGATACCCCTTTTTCCTGTCGTTCTCTCTAGTACTCATTCCTTCAGTGAATTTATGCTGCAAGTTGACTACATGCCAGACACAATGCTAGCACCATTGATATAATGGTGACTAAGAGTATTCTACTTGCTTATTGCTGTGTGATAAACCACCCTCAAAACTTAGTTGCTTAATGTAAAAACTATTTTACTATAAAAAAACATTTTACTATAGCTCACAATCCAAAAATTCAGGCAGGGCTTATCTGGGTGAATCTTTTGATCAACACAGGCATTCAACTGGTGAATAGGCTGGTATGGTAACCTCCTCTCTGCATCCCCCCTCTAGTTTCACTCACATGTCTGTCTGGTGCTTTGGCAAGGATGGCAGGAAGGCGAGGCTCAGCTGGCCCTGTCAACCAGAGAACCTACACATGGCCTCACCAGCATAGTGACCTCAGGGTGGTTGGACTTCTTATGTGTCACCTCAGGGCTCCAAAGGCTAGTGTTCCAGCAATCCAAGTGGAAAATGCACAGCCTTTTATGACTCAGCCTCTGGAGTCCCAAAATGTCACTTCCACTGCATTGCTTGGTCAAGCAAGTCACTGAGGACCAACCCAGATTCACGGGGAAGGTAATTAGATTCTGCCTCTCAATGAAAGAAATAGCAGAGACTTGATAGACAGTCAGAGCTGCTTGATGAGATTATATGTCAATGGAACAAGAAGCAGACTGGTCAGCAAATAGTCCAGGGGCAGAGGCTACTTTGAAGTAGTGACTAGAAAGCCTATTGAGTAGTATAGTGAATACTCTTTGAGGGCTAAGTGGCTGAGAGTCTGAGGTTGTTCCTTTGTGCTCTCTTGGAGGATTCCTGTGATGCTCCCTTCCTCCTGCTCAGCATTACATACACTGGAAAATAACCAACTTTGCTGGCAAACACACATGCACAGGGCACAGTTCATAGCCTTGTCTCCATTCACAGCTACCACTGTCATTCTGATTGGTTAAAATCTAATTGTTTGACTGAATTCAGGGGTTGCTAAGTGATTATTACTTATTTAGGTTAGTTCAGTCAGAACTGGCAATTGTCATTGTTGTTCCATCTGCTGAGACTGTCCCCCCTCTTCTTCCTCTTGCTAACTCTACTTATTCTTTTGAATTCAGTATGAGGAGCCCCTTCCTGGAAAAAAATTTTTGACCACCCTCATCCCAATTTAATTTAGATGCCTTTCTCCGGACTCCCTTAGCACCACCCAAGAAATGTACTGCTAATTCAGCAGACATATCTGAAATGGGAATGTCAGCTATCGACCAGGTTCTGGCTGAGAGAGCTACAGATACTGGGGTGATTCAGACTGATACAGTCGCTCCCTATACACATAAATCTCCCAGTCTGGTGGTGAAGGCAGATATCAAATTAATCATTACAAATGTATTGAATGTTCCTAAAAATGCCTGGCTCAGAGTCACATGGGTAGTGATAGGGACTGTGCCATCTTCTCTGTTGTTGTCATGGTGCCTGGCATATAATACCATCTCAGTAAATGTTTTTTTATGTGCATGAATGAATTTTGATGATACATTTGTTGAACATGTGGGTAAAATTATATCAGTAGAACGTCATTTATCTTTTAATGAGAGCCCTCCTAAGATTTTACCGGGCTGGGCCATGATGCTTTCCATTAAGAAACAGTGGATTGAGGGGGAGGGAGGGAGAACATTAGGAAAAATAGCTGATGCATGCTGGGCTTAATACCTAGGTGATGGGTTAATAGGTGCAGCAAACCACCATAGCACACTTTTACCTATGTAACAAACCTGTACATCCTACACATATACCCTGGAACTTAAAATTAAAAAAAGAAACAGTGGGGACAGGGCCTACATCTGGATCCAGTCCATCCTTTTTGCCGCCAGCCAGGTTATGCTAGCCTCCTCTCATCCCTTGATCAGTCTGATGGCTGGGGGCTGCAAGATGGTGCCTCACATATCAAGGTTTGACCTTCTTCTCTGTTAACCTTTGACTTCAGCTCTCATGACCCTATTGATAGATGAATCTTGGTTTCCTGCTGCCCATTATATCCTATCCTTTGGAATAATTTGTGGCAGTACTTGACTAGAGCTCTTCAGACCTAGACCTATCCTGAGCAGACACACCTTGCCCTCTACCACATTCTGGGGAACCTAGCGGGCAGCTACCTTGATCCTTCCTGGTTTACTTGCCTTCCAATATTGGCCTGTCCCGAATATGATTTTTAGATCCCAATGTTGTTGGTTAGTTTTTTTGTTTTGTTTTGTTTTTGTTGTTTGTTTGTTTTAGACAAGGTCTCACTCTGTTATCCAGGCTGGAGTACAATGGTGCCATCACAGCTTACTGCAGCCTCATCTCCTGGGCTCAAATAGTCCTCCCACCTCAGCCGCCCAAGTATTTGGGACTATAGGCATGTACTGCCATGCCTGGCTAACTTTCTTATTTTTTGTAAACACAGGATCTCAGTATGTTGCCCATGTTGGTCTCGAACTCCTGGGCTCAAGCAATCCTGCTGCCTCCTGCCTTGGCCACTCAAAGTGCTAGGGTTGCAGATATGAGCCACCATGCCCAGTGATCTCAAGTTTTTAGAATGACAACAAAATAGCATAGTCCTTGAAACTAGACATAATTGATTTTGAAAGGATTCTTTTATTTGCTAGCTTTATCATGCTGAGCCTAATTTTCTCATCTGTAAAAATGGGGATAAAAATGACATTATAGGGTTGTTTCAAGTGTAGTACCTACCATGTAATTGCTGAGAAAGTGGTAGTTCCCTCCCATATCTCATCTCAATATATTGACTCTTGTATTCAAAGACGATATTATTGATTACTTTCTCTCCAGTACATTATTTACCTTAGGGTACTTTTCCTAGATGAGGATAGTGGCTTACTTCCAGGGCAGGCCTTGACCACACCATTATCAGAGCTTCTGAACTCCGGTGACATGGCTACCTGGCACCCTCACCTGGAGAATCTGGGTCCCATGGCCTCTGGCACAACGACTTCACTGTAGCTGCAATTCTACCTTCTCCTTCCAACTGTGGCTCAGTGCCAGGATAGAAGGAAACTGCAAAGGAGCGTGGCAATGTTTCAGAGAGGAGACTTTTAGCAGAAGTCATAGCTTTGCTGTCCTGGGCAGCGCTATGAAGGCGCTTTCCACACACTCCTCTGGATCCTACCTTCATCTTCCACCTGTTTCTTTAATCTAAGAGGATATAGTAGTATATTTGGGTGGCATGTGACATGACAGTATCTCTTATTTTGACCTCCCATAGCATTTAAGTATTTATTGTTCTAAATTGCTTTATTTTGTATAATTATGTTTTTCTGTCTGTGAATTTCATATAAAATTAAAGTATGCTAGTCACAAATCATTCAAAATAACATTAAGCTCTTCGATGGCAAGGGTTATGAATGAATAGCCCAGGGCCTGAACACAGCTTGAGAACTGCTATTTTAGAGCACAGGATGAAAAGAGAAGTCAATGAAGAAAACTGAGAAGTGAGAAAAGCAGGAGGAAAAACAGCAAAATTGAGTGTTAAAGAACCCTGATGAGGAGAGTTTAGGAGGGATGGACAACAGGATGTAGGCTTCAGGATGTTTTGGAGGGTTTTGGGCACATTTCATTTACAGGGTCACAAGGGTAGTGAAGTTGGAATCCACAATCCTGGGCCTTACCCACAGAGATCGTGTATGAATATGTAGGACCTGGAACTCTGTATTTTAACAAACATCACAGGTGATCGTGATGCTACTGGTCCCAAAAGAAACACGGGTCTCCTGTTAACAAAGTAGTCCAGGGTTGTATTGGTTGTTTGACAGCCCTATCATGTCTTGTGATCAGCTAAAGTCCCTAAGTCACAAAGTCAGATTGACAGAAGGGCCCTCAGAGGGATGATCTACCAACGTAACTCAATAGGGGCACTGTATTAGTTCATTCTCGCACTGCTATAAAGACATACCTGAGACTGCATGATTTACAAAGAAATGTTTAATTGGCTCACGGTTCTGCAGGCTGTACAGGCTTCTGCTTCTAGGGAGGCTGCATGAAACTTACAATCATGGCATAAGGCAAAGGGGAAGCAAGCACATCTTCACATGGCCGGAAGGAGTTGGTGGAGGTGCTACATATTTTTAAACAAACAGCGCTAGGAAGATGGTGCTAACCCATTAGAAACTACTCCCATGATCCAATCACCTCCCACCAGGTCCTTCCTCTAACACTGGGGATTACAATTCGGCATGAGATTTAGGTGGGGACACAGAGCCAAACCATATCAGGCACTATGGGAATTTTAGGTGGGACCGTGCTTCCTTGCAGAGGACAGATTGTCCTGTGCAACGCAAGATGTGTAGTACACTTTGTTCCCACCAACTAGACTCCAGTAGCACCCCTCAGTCATTCTAATGACCAACAAAACCCCCACCCCATATATTTCTTCGTTCCTCCTAAGGGGGCAGTACCATCCCCACTGAGAACCACTGCCAGTATAATCCCTTCATTTTATGTGGGAGGGAATTCTTCAAAGTCTCTCAGTGAGCTCTTTTTGAAGTAATATACTCTCAAGTCTGTTATTCTTCATCCTGTATTTCTGTAACTAAGTTTGGGAACCTAAATGCAGGCTTGCCTCCCCAGTTGGATTGTGTCAGCTTTATTAGAAAGGACAGATACCATCATCTTACTAGGTCCCTGTTGTCTCTGACAGCGTCAAGTGTAGTGCTGGCTACACAACAGGCACCTCCCAGATACTCACTGAACTGAAGTGAACCACAAAACTATGTGGAGCTCCTTGAAGATGAACAGGATTCAGAACCCAACTAGGCAGTAAGTCTTCTTTCAGGAGAGACTGAATTGTTTGTTTAGACTGAACTTTGAAGAGAAACATTAGCTTATTAGCATATTCTTAGTACATCAAGAGCGTTCATCTGGACCTTGAGCCCTGCTAGAGTGTACATTTCAGGAGGGCAGGAATGTTGCCTTTCTTTATTATTTATCTTCAACTCTTAGACTGGTGCCTGGTACATAGGGAGACTCTCAGTAAATATTTATGTATGAAGAAATGGCTTCACCTTACAGTAAAAGATTGTTTACTTTCTTCAGACAAGTATAAAATAAGCAAATGTTTGTAAGGATTATTATATCCTTGGAGAAAAGTAAAAAGTAAATATGAGAAGAATATGAGTACCTTGTATTTGCAAAGAAGATTTCTAAAATTCAAAGGCTTTTCTCATCTATTAAGAAAAATGTAGAGAAATGTGCCCTTTTTGAATGTACAGTGACAGATGCTGATGACTATACTAATGTCCTCAGAGAGAGGCTGCTGGTGCTATTGCTCTGTGCACCATCCCTTTCTCTGACCTGTTCAGCACTGTCAAGAGTGACATGGAGAGACCACTGATAGCCTGTGAGTAGATTCACAGATGGGGTCCTGGGAAGCCAAGTGAAGGCATTGGCTCACACAGTCATTGGCTGTCAGAAAGTAACAGTAAACCAAACCCAAGAGGATGAAATGTAACAGTTAGAAAAATGTGGGTTTAAAACCCCAGTAGCCCACGCAAGAGTGATCTGCTTTAATAGCAGCCTTCAGAGTTTCAATTGATGGAGAGACCAACAGTACCTAACAGGTTGATGTTGCTGCTCCAAAGGACTGATGCAACCTCAGACCACCTTATTGAAGGTTACTGCCTAGAGTACAAGAAGCAGTGGTCCATACCTGTGCACACCTGTTCTGTTTACTTCTTACTTGTGTTCCTGTCATGCAAGGCACCTAGACAAACAAGAGCCCATTCAGGAAGTTACCAGGATGTGGATGACTTTGTAACCTGGTTGTATACAGAACAGTGGAAATAACTGGAGAAAATTTAATAAGAGAGGAGTCTAGGGACTATTATAACAACTCACAAAGATTTGAAGGGTTGACATGTAGGGCAAAGAACAGTCTGATTGTGTAATCCCCTGAGAACAGAATCAGCACTAATGGATTGAAATGCCTGCAATTCAGATTATTGGCTCAAAACAATGTAAAACTTCCTAATTATTCTATGCTATCCAAGACTTCAGTGGTCTAGTTCATTTGATAGTGAGTTCCTTGTCACTGGAAGAGTTCAAGTAGTGAACTAACCACTTACCTGGCAGGGAAGCCATAGAGGGGACTTAAACATCTGATGAGATTGAACTTCATGACTTTTAAAGTCTCGTTCAAACCTGAACACAAGCCTGTTCAATTGGGTTTTGAATTTTCGAGGTGATAAGTGAATCTGATTCAATATATATGAATATTGTGTCTGTCACCACGGTAATGTGGAGTTATCATTTGGGACATATGACCATCAGTCTTTAAATGCCTATCATTGTATAGGTTTTAGAAAATTTCATCAGACTTGTTACAAGAACGTATACTTAATGTGCACTAAGAAACCCAATTATCAAAGCTGTTCTATGCCAGGAAAACCCTGTTCTCCCTCACTCACCTTCTGCCCAGCCAGGTATTTTCATTTACGTCTGTAGGTGTCTAGATCAGGTTTGCTCAGGATTAATTCACGGCAAGGTGAGAAGCAAATACAGGTACCTGTGATTTGGACAGCACTGCTCTCAGGGTCAAGGTTAAGGGCCTTACTTTGTTGTCTGGCCTGTCTTGTTTGCTTAGATCAGGACAGTCTTGCTTGTTTTCTGACTGTTGAGCATCTCCTGCTATTCCTTCAACATTTTCACTTTTCACAGTTGCTAACTTGTCTTCTTTTGATAGGTTCTTTTTTGTTAAGGTAATACCTACATGATAAAAATGCAAATAAGACAGAAGTATATTAAGTAAAATGTAAGCCCCACTGCTCCTAACTAATCCTATGTTCCTTAGATCCTTCCTCCAGAGGCAACTGCTATGACTACCTTCTTTCAGGTCCTTCCATAGTGAGTCTGTGCAAACATAATACTATATAGATATTTATATGGTCTTAAAGCCTTCCATCTGGCTCTGCCCACCAGTTTGTGTGATCTTTTGCTCATCCTCAGCTACTACAATAGCTCATTTATTTGGAGCCAACCCTCTCTGCTAACCTGTCTTGGCTTCTATTTTCTACTTCTCACCTGCTCTCATACTGCCACACTGACTTGGTAAGACCTTAATCTGGGACAGGGAGAAGTAGAAATTGTCATTTAGGAAGAGTAAAGCATTTCTGGTTTCTATTTTCATTCCATATTTTCTAGCCTTATAAAATTAAATTATGCCTGTTCATCTGCTACTGACTCACTATATTCCACGGGCAAGCAATTTGCATTTGTCTTCACAGCAGTATCTTTCTCCTCAGGATGCTGTGGCAACTAATGTTTTAAGATTCTCAGAAAAAGTCGTAATAATAAAACCTTTCCACCCTAAGCATCTAAAAATTGAATTGAGACCAAAGCATAGAGAAATATTATTAAAGAAGCTAAACAATTTACAAACTCAGCAATGCCACGTTGAAGATTAAACCCTGTAGATTGGGAATTCATTTAGGGCAAATTTGCATTCTGTGTTTTTAGATGTAGCTACATGCACTAGTCACTTAATGCATCACTACAGAATACAATGCGTCAAAATATTTAGAATATGGGAGCATCACACAGATAAGGGAGCAGTTTTTATCTGGGAAGGTGAGAAAAGAGAGTGAAGGAGTAAATTAGCCATAGAATTTTAGTTTGAAGGGGCCTCAAAAATGAGCTAATAGTGTAGGCTAAGTACCTTTGGCTGCATCACTGCGAAGTGGTTGTCTGGCCTATGCTTTAAGTACCTCCTCTGACAGAGTGCTCATTATATCTCAAGGCAGCATATTTCATCAAGCTGCTCTATTAGAAAGCTCTTTCCCCTCCCCTCCCATCCCCTCCTCTCCTCTCTCTTCCTCTCTTCTTCTCTTTCCTTCTTTCTTTCTTTGATGGAGTCTTGCTCTTTTGCCAGGCTGGAGTACAATGGCATGATCTCAGCTCACTGCAACCTCTCCTTCCCAAGTTTAAGCAATTCTCCTGCCTCAGCCTCCCGAGCAACTGGGATTACAGGTGTGCACCACCACACCCAGCTAATTTTTATATTTTTAGTAGAGACAAGGATTTCGCCACATTGGCCAGGATGATCTCAGTCTCCTGACCTCATGATCTGCCCTCCTTGGCCTTCCAAAGTGCTGGGATTACAGGAGTGAGCCACTGCGCCGAGCCTATTAGAAAGCTTTTCCTTAGGCTGTACCAAAATCTATCAACAAGTATTTTCTACTGTTTGCTCCTAGATTAAACTTCTTGGGGCTACACAGGCCACACCAAATTCTTTGCAAGTATGAAAGCTGTTTATATATGTAAAAACAGTTTTCAAGTACTGCTGTCTAGAGTAAGCACTTAAAATTCCTTTAGTGGTTATCAAATGACATTGTTTCCCACCCATCCATCATCTGTGTGGGCACAAAACCCTTACCTATGGAGTAATATATGTCAATTCCTTCTCTTGTGTCTTGTTTTTGGCCTAAATAAGTTCAATGAGATAACCACAAATTAAAAGAATCTTGGAGAGGAATCAAATATGAAAGTATTTGAGAATTAGATAATAAAGGCAAGTCTGGTCATACAATTTCAGAAGCTTATGCCTTGAATCAGTTAGGCTAATAGTGAGGCCATGAGCACGGACATCAGAAAACTAGGGATAACTCTAACTATGATCTGCAGAATGAAAATGTTAGGAAACCATAGTCTCTAGGGTAGGAAAGTCCTTCAGCAATCAGCAAATGCAACTCAATCATTTTACAGATTGGAAGACTGAGATTTGAAGAGGCCAAGGGACATGCACGATGTTCCACTGCTACACTGGCAGAGCAAAAACTAATTAATCCATGTCTTTTGATTTCCAAATCAGTGCTTTTCTGTATGTGTTTTCTTAACTTGGGACACAAGCAAGAGCCAGATAGTAAAGGATCTCCTTTTATCACCTTCTCTCTAGTCACTGTTAACCAATTATATTTCACTCCAGAATATTATTTCAGAAATTACAGAGTCCCATAAGAATGCTCTTAAGATTCTTGGCTTGATCTCCAAAGCATCCCTACCTTATTCACCAAAAACGTAGCAGTTTGTGTCTTTTTGAGTTTTGAATTAATGTGAGCATCAGTGAGGGTAAGTCCCCATTATTGTGAGGAATTTGTACAGTGAGCGTCTAATAACATGGATACAATGTGGGAATATTGATAAGACATCTGAGAATAAGAGAGAAAATATTGGCCAATAATGCATATTATTGTGTGATAAGACCCTGATGTCATATAATCATGTTATTGCAATATCAGTCTAAACAGAAACTCAAAATCGCTGAATTACTCCTGACATGTGTACAACGTACATGGGTCTTCACATGTACATTGGAAGTGTACATTAAAGTGGAAATGGGGAGCTGTTGCTAGGATTCCAGGATATTGGAGACAGACAAAGTATTCACCCTGCAAGCACTTGGTAGATATTTTTAATTTGAAAAACAAAGACAATCCTAATATCTAGATTTCACATTTATGTAGCCCCCTAAAAGATTATAGTAGCAGACCTCCTATGAGTCTAGGTCGTTCTCAAGCTGAGGGCTTTCAGGTAGACACTGTACTGACTGAGATGAGCCATTGGCCTTATTTGAGGATGACCCAAGTCTGGTTCTGTCAGACTTGGGTCATTCTATTTAAATTCAGGTATAGACCCTATTTTCTAGACCCCATTTTCTACGAAACCTCTGCTAATAAAACTTTGAAAATTTGAAGACAAAATTAACATTTGAGAGAAATGATTATAGAAAAGCTGCTAAATGCCTTTTTAGAAATGAGCCTGGCCCTACTTTCCAATCCTATAAGATAGCATGCCATTACATATCTATGCCATAATTTATACTGTATTCATTTTATTGTCACAACTTTGAAAATATTCTGTCATGTGTATTTATGATGGCCCATAAATGATTGGAATCATTTAGAGACCAAGTCACTATTTGGAGTCAAGGCACTAGAGGACTGTGTAGACAGGTTAGAGCCCATTAATGGACCCAGTGTGTAGACCTAAGAAATCTGCCTTCTCTTGAAAATTGAGTAAAAGAAGCTCTTAAATATTAGTAGTTCAAAATGGAAATTTAAAAATGGAAAGCTGTGAGTTGTGTCGCCCAGAGTGATGACTCTATTTGAAAGCCCATATTTTTTTCCTGTCCAGGAATCCTCAAGTGGTATGTTTGTAAAAGGAATTGACAAAATCATGCCACTCTACTAGGCAACAAGATTCTCTGGATGAGCAGATCACAGCTTTCACATAATAGCACGTCCTGAACATGTAACTCCCAGTTATGGATCTGGAGTTACTTCCATCAATTCAATACTTTGGGACTTAGGGCTCCAATTGTATTGGTGCCAGATGGAGAGCTAATATGTTGTCTAACTCAGACTAGTTAAAGGGTTTTGCTTCTCAGAGGGGATGGGAGAGAATGTGACTGTTTTGCTCTCATTTTCCTCATCCTGCATTAGAAACAAAGCAAAAAGTTGGCTGGAATTAGTGTTAGCATTGCCCACAGCTGCTGAACTCTGATTTAACCAGATGCCATAGCTATAGCAACGGGGAAATATTGGAATTGTGAAATTAACATGCTACTGAAAGTTGCTAAATATATCACACTTTGTGGAGGGGTGCATATTGTTGGTATTTCCGTTATTTCTCAAATGACAAAGTAACTCAGGCTTTGGACAGAAAGTTAATTTATTCTATATGGTGGTTGCTGAAGTCTACCCTACTTGATCTATATCTATAAATGTGTTTTTTTTTTTTAAACCAAATGAGATAAATCAGCTTGATTGTCCAAGGCATAGATGGAAATTGGGGCTGTCATAAAGCCATCTTCAGATCTGTGTGGGTGTCAGAATATTCGTCTTTGGGGTTTAGTGGAAAGAACCTAGGGCTGGGTTGAGAAATCTAAGTCTCAGCCTCTATGATTAAATTATTATGTGATCTTGGGCAGATTTCAGGTTCCCCATCTTTTAAATGCTAGATATTGAACTCTTTTGCTTTCAAATTCTAGGATTCTGGAATAGTTAGGGTTCTAATTCCCCATCTGTGACTCTGGAGGGTACTTACTGATATCCTATGAAATAAGAAAGAGAGACCCACATCCCAGGATCCCTGGATCAGAGTGATGGGTGACTTGTAAAGAGAACTGTGGTTTCCCCCATGGGCTTTTCTCTGGCTAGGAAAGTGTTTTCCCCACTCAACAAACCCTATAATGGGCCTTTTTGCTTCATGCCCCTTCAGTCCTCCTTTCTCTACAACTGGGTCTATGTGACTCCCAGAATGAGGCCCTGCACCTTACTCCACTCTGCCTAGCCAGGCTCTGAGTCCTACTTTGTAGTCAAGAGAGATCTAAAGGATCCAGGGCCATAAAAGCAGGTCATGGATGCAGTACAGCTGCAAGGTTCTTGGACTCTTCACCTCTGTCCTAGTAAACAGATTCTTGCCACCTTCCTGTGACTGATACACATTGCCTTCTCTTCCATATCCAGGAGCTCATTACCTGTCTACTATCTACTTTCTTTTAGAGAGCCTGGTCCCTACCTTGGCCTTGTACTTGATGTCTTTTTCTACTGAGGACTGAAATTCCATTGCCCTTTTCAGTCTTCTTGGGGTCTGGGCTTGTCCACTGCCAGAACTCTCTGGGATCACTCATCTGCCTGTCTCTGGAGATACTTGTCTAAGGCTTGTGTCCAAGACTTCACAATGCCTCATAGCCTACTAGCCAGCATAGCCTTTTGTTGCTTACTGTTGATCCTCAGTGAGGCTGCTGGCCTGCCTTGCCTGGACCTCTGCCTGCTGCTTATGACCAGACCTTCCTAAGGTGTGATTCATCTGCTCTATGGGGACATTGCCCTGTAACTCATGTCTGGGTCTGCACAACACAGATTATTCGTCTCTACTTCTCATCTCTTATTGGAGACCCTAAACTCAAAGCCATCATGGGCTTGCCTGGTCTCTGTGTTTTAGGTTTCCCTAGGCTGGTCTATTTCAACCTCAGCCAAGTTTCGGTTATAACTTATAAATACTATATGGGCAGTCATTGGGCCAGGTTGCCCTGCCTGGGCCCAGGTTTGTGGGCCTATTCCTGGTGAAGAAAGCTACTGTGTCTAGTTTCTCAGTCACTATGCACCAGTTAACGAACAACCTTGTAAAACTTTGCTTTTGATTACCTTGTAGGATTAATTCAAGTTAATATTCTGAGATGGATGATAAGGGAGAATTTTTGTGTCTTTGTAGCCTACAGTAGGTAGAGGAATGCTGTTGGGAATTTTTGAGCCAGCCAGAGAAAATTAGGTGAAAGGTGAGAAATGCATTCGTGATCATTTTGGAGGCTAAGTTGCATATGAATCTAAGGTGGCATTGTTATTAGTAGTAGTATTTAGTCTAGTAGTATTCAACTCCTTGCCAAGGTGCTTCTGGCTTAGTGAAATGACCCAGAGTCTCAGCTCCATAGCAGGGTTGCATGTATTGGCTAGCTACATATCCCTGTGTTGAGGACTTACTCTTTTTGAATCTCAATTTTCTCATATGTCAAGTGAAGCTTTATGGATATGTTATCTTTGTCTATAAGCTTTCAGGCAATGCCAAGGATTACCAGTTAGTGGGTAGTAGATGTGAAAGTGTTTTAAGAACTGTAATGCATCATACAGGTTATCTAGTCTTCTTTCCCAGGTGGATGGAGTTTACAGACATAGGACTTCTTTCCCAGTATTGGTGGACAAGGAATATTTGGATCAACATCCTGAGGTCAGAGTGAAGGCAAACAGCCTGACATGGAGCTAGATGAGACCAGGGAGACAGTACACAAAGCCAAGTACTTTGGGGCCAGCTGAGCTAATGCATGAGGAAGTTTGAAGGAGAGGAATTTCCTGAGTGGAGAGGCATTTCCTGAGCTAGAGTCCAGGGTCTACTGGCTTCTTTTTCTTTGGTGCCTGCTGTTGCTTGTCTAGCAGCTTAGGCTCAAGTTATTCTGAAAGCAGTTAAGGGGTAGGAGAAGAGCAGACCAAATGTGAGGGACTATTTCTTACAAGATATGACGGGATTTAGGGACCAGGCAAAGGGTACAAAGGCAGTAACAGCTAGTCCAAGGTAAACTCAATTCAAAGGAAATTAGTAAATGGCCTAGATGAGCAGCAAAGGCAGGCCATATTTGGACACTAGTAATAGTGAATTTTATGTGTCAACTTGGCTAGCTTATGGTACCCAGTCAAATACTAGTCTAGATATTGCTGTTTAGGGATTTTTTTTTAGATGAGATTAACATTTAAGTCAGTACACTTTGAGTAAAGCATTACTCTCCATAATGTGGGTGGGCCTCATCCAATTCATTGAAAGCCTTGAGATTAAAAAAAAAAAATGTGGTTTCCCAAAGAAGAAAACATTTGGCCTCAAGACTGTAACATAGAAACCCTGCTGAAGTTTCTAGGCTGCTTGCCCTGCCATGCAAAATTTGGACTCCAGATTGTAGTATCACTTCTTACCTGGGTTTCTAGCCTGTCTGCATATGCAGACTTACCATCTCCCACAGTTTCAGACTTACCATCTCTCACAATCATCTGAATCAATTCCTTAAAATCAATCTCTCTCTCTTTCTTTCACTCACTCTCTTTCTCTACACACACACACACACACACACACACACACACTATGGTTTGGTTTGAATGTTGTTTGTCCCCTTCAAAACTCATGTTGAAATTTGATTGCCATTGTGAAAATATTTAGTAAGTGGGGCCTCTGAGAGGTAATTGGATTGAGAGGGCTCTGCCCTCATGAGTGGATTAATGCTGTTTCGTAGGAGTGAGTATGTTATAAAAAGGCAAGTTTGGCCCCCTTTTCCTCTCTCCCTCTCAGCTCTTTTGCTTATCTGCCGTGTGAGGAATAGTGTTTCTCTCTCTAGAGGATCCAGCACTTAAGAAGCCATCTTGGAAGTGGAGACAGCTTTGACTGGACTCCAAACCAGCTGGTACCATGATCTTGGACTTCCAGCTTCAAGCACTGTGGAAAACATATTTCTGTTGTTTATAAGTTACTCAGTATGTGGTATTCTATTAGAACAACACAAAATGAACTAAGACAATGTGTGTGTGTGAGAGTTTGTGTTGACACATGTATGAGCAGGTCGCATATGTGTGAGTGGGTGTGTGTGTATCTCCTATTGGTTCTGTCTGGATAATCATGACTGAAACAGATATGAACATAGCAATGCAGCTTTGAGCAGAGACAGTTACAGGATTATGGAGAGCCTTGAGTGAGCTGTCATGAGTTCTTGAGTTCTTTCACCCAAGTTGTCAGTCATAAAATATTGAGTAATATTTGAGTTATAATAATTAATTATTACTATGTCTACTAAGTGAGCATATATTGTGCCATAGAGGTTGGTTGGCTCAATTTCTATTGACTCAGATTTCCGAGATGCCAATCCAGAGCCTGAGTGGCATTTTCTCACCTTCCTGTCAGAGAAGCTAAACTCTCCTGAAGAGAGCACTAAAGGCTGAGTATCCTCCATCAGGGAATGGAGATCTGACTAGAAAGGGCCTCCAGCTTTGTCAGGTTAATACTGGGATCAAGAAGGACTTTTTGTGTTAATGGAATCAATGCCATTGAAAGTTAGCATTCATTTGGTCTACCTCATTGTACACAAGGAGAGAGTGAACCTGAGAGAGGAGAAACCACTTTCATAGGCCACACAGCAAGCTGGTGGCACAGCCAGGCCTCACACTCACATCTCCTGACAATAAGTAAGGTAGAGAATAAAGGTGAAGGAAAGAGATAAAAGTTGCTTGCCAGAAGAAGAGAAGTCTGGATTCCTGTTATGCTTTTTTTATGAGCCATTTGGTGAGTAATTGTCCCAAAGTTTGGAAGTGTCCTATTTTTCACAGCTGGATAAAAGGAGGGAAAATAGAAGAGTTTGAAAAATAAAGTAAAATAACATAGACAACATATTTATAAGGACCCCTAACTGTTAAATCACAAAATTGAAAATGATCTGTATAAATAGTTTTCATTGGTGAGTAAATCAGCACTCTGGTGGACTTCTCTAGTGGTGACAAGGCCACTGCAATCAGTCTGACCACCTTGAGCAAAGGCCAAGTTTGCCCTTGTTAAAATAAAGGCAGACTATGCTTGCTATGGCACCAGGTTTTATTTCTCTCCTATATTTGTTCAGGCATTTGGTTATCTCCCATGAGCATACTAAATTGAATTGGTCAATGAAAATGGCATCTGTGCTTGTTTGTTTTTACTTGACTTTGATAGCTTCATCCACTAAACTTTCAAAGAAGTTGTAATTTCTTTAAAAAAAACCCTAAATTTAAAAACATGCTGGCAGTTCATAATTACCTTGGTGTGTATCAAGATGAATCAATGAAGGTGACTCTCTTCCCTTTGCATTTAGTATTGTTGCTTTGTGCCTGTGTTTTCTATGTAGGATCTATTAGTGTAAATCCCCCTTATACATCATTGAAAGCATTAGGATTTATGTAGTGTTAAATCCATATCAGGATTTATATGAAATTAAATCCAATTTAAGAGACAGTAGATAACCTAGTACGGTTTTGTACCCATAATTTCTGCCGCTCTTTGTGGAAAAGCATTTCATTACAAACTTTCATATTTGGGAAAACAGTGTTCTACAAATGGCATATATTATTACCAATGTGGAGTGTTTTACTACACTTCCCATGTAATCCCTGGGCTCCTCAATAAGATGCATCCTCATGGCAAAGCATCTTTCATGGCCAGGAGGAGGACATTAACTTCTTCTCTGCTCCTTCCCTGTTTGGAGCACAGCACAGCTTTCATTAACTCTTTAAAGAGCTTTCTGTTTATACCTTCTCACAGATCTGCAAACAGTATTTGCAAAGCACATTGGAATTTTTGACAGCAGGCGCCACTGGGGTGGGGAAGGTACTTGTCAGCTTTTTTTTGGTGACTTTCCTTCCGTTTAAAAAAAAAAAATCTTTTGAGAGAATGAAAACTGCTCCAGGTTGCTGCTGTCATCTTGCTATTCTACCCTTTTATTTCTTTTCTCTTCTTTGTATATACTTTCTCCCATCCCAGATACCAACTGATGGGGTGATTGAGTGACTTTCATCCATTCAGTCAAGTATTTACTGAGTCCTACTTCATGCAAAGTACTGTACAATGTACTGCATTTTTAGTTATTCCTTTCTGGGGTTTTTGTCCCTTTTTAAATTATAAAAGTAATACATATGGTAAAAATGCAAACAGTACAAAAGGATATAAAACGAAAAGAAGATCCTCTTCCACATCAAGCCTCTAGTTTCACTCCCTTGTATAACATTAATAACAATTTCTTACATATCATTCTAAAAACTTTCTATATGTATATAAGTGTGCAATGTATACATTCATACATATATGTACACATAGGTAACATACACACATTTACTTATATATTCTTAGAAAACACAGACTGGAGCATGGTAAACACAGTTTTGTCCATCTACTTCTATGTTGTGTTAGGCCATTTGCTTTGCTATAAAGAAATACTTGAGGCTGGATAATTTATAAAGAAAAGAGGTTTAATTGGCTCATAGCTCTACAGGTTGTACAGGAAGTTTGGTGCTGGCATCTGCTTCTTGTGAACCCCTCAGAAAGCTTACAATCATGGTGGAAAGTGAAGGGGGAGCAGGCACATTCTATGGCGAGAGAGAGAACAAGAGAGAGATGGAGGAGGCCCCAGATTCTTAAAAAACCAGATCTCATGTGCACTCAAAGTGAGAACTCATTTATTACCAAGGTGATGGTGCTAAGCAGCTTAAGAGGCTGACCAATCATCTCTCACCAGGTCCCATCTCCAACATTAGGAATCACATTTCAACATGAGATTTGGAGAGGATACACATTGAAGCCATGTCACATATATATCTTTCCATGCTTTCCATGTCAGCACATGCAGTCTTGCTGACTCCCTTAAAGGCTACATGATTGAAATGTAACTTTAGGAAAACCCTGAGGTTTTGATAAGTTTTATGTAGAGGGCACTGAATTTGATTTTGAATGTATAAATTCAGTGTTCATTTGCTGTCCTCAGGTTTCTTTTACCTTTTCTCTATATTGAGGGTACTACCCAGTTATGCTTCTGACACTTGAAGAATTCTGGTGGCTTGCAAATGCTCTATGGAGATAAAAATTAGCTTGATTGGTTTTCCTTCCTGAACACCATGTGTCTACTCTGACCTTGGCCCACTCTCAAGGTGGGTTTCAAACTAGGCTCTAGAGTTTGTCCCAATACTTTCTAATAGTTTCTTTTCTCCTTTTCATAAGTTTTCTCCTACAGCTTCAGTTCATATATTCTGGTCTGGCCTTATCAACTGTAAAGTTCTTGTTTATTTGGAACTTGAGATCAGTGAGCTCTGACCTCACTAGCTTTCATTCTCGTTCACTATCATTTAGGCACTTACTATATGCATAATTTCTATGACAAACCCATGAGGGAGGTGCAATAATTATCTTCAAAGTGACAGATGAGGCACAGGAAGGCTAAGGACATTGTCTAAGGTCACACAGCTAGTAGATGGAAGAACTGGAATTTGAACCCAGGTTTATCTGACCCTAAAAGCTGTGCTTTTAGTCAGTATATATACTGCCTCCCTTAAATCAGTATTTCTAGGCTAGCTAATCATGCAGAGCAGCTCTAGCTTTTCTGTGAGCCTGTGATTCTCTAATGGCAAGCCACAGTAATAGCCACGCCCTGAATATACACTGCATGCCAGACTCCATACCAGAGGGTGGAGCTGAATTTTCTCATGTTGGAACAGCATTTTCTTACAAGCTAAACCATGGAAGGGATCTGGCATGGGAAGAAGCACTTCCTGCTTATAGTACAAGCCAAAAAGAGATTCCCACAGTATGAAGCCCACAGTCTTTCCTGTGTAATGACATGATGAATACCTCAGGCAGAATCTCCAGCTATTGTGCATTTTTGTTTAATACCTTTACACTCTAAATAGTTAGAGATGCAGACTGGCAACCCCTACTTCGACCCAAAACACCAAGACACAAGAGGGAACAATCTTTTATTTTATTTTCCTGATCAGAGTTCCCTAGTTTCCTTATCAATGTTGCTCACCCTGGATGTTGTCTTTTTGAATTCAGATTTGTATGAATGAGGTTTTCTAATAGATGGTACATGGTAACCAAGAGACAGTGTTTATCTCTGCCTTCTTAATGGTGGACTCCAATCCTGGTTCTCCAGCTGCCTTGCCTTCATGTTATAGAGATTCAGAATCAGGATGCGATCATAGCCCAATCACAGAATTGAACTTTTCTAAGTTCCTCAGTATCCAAAAGAAAAGCCATTTCAGATGCCAGGTAACTGTCCTTTATTTCTTCACTGTCTGATAGAAATTTAATGGCTACAAGAGGGTTTGTTTGTTTTTAGCTTTTTAGTTTTATTATTAGTTTATTTCCAGCAGTGGAAAATAAGCCTGAAAATCTGGAAAGGGAAAGGCCAAACCACTCACAGTTGCCCTAAAATTGTGGGGCATTCCCAACAATAAATGTCTAGATGGTGTGTTTATTCCAGTTCCAATCCAATCCAATTCAATGAATATTTGTTAAATGCCTGCTGTGAAGAAGATAAAGAATGAATAAGACATAGCTCTCACTCTCCAGGAGCTCACACTGTAATGGGAAATTGACATGTGCACTGTTAATTCTCATACAAAGAAGGCAATAATAAAGGTCTGTACAGAAGTTTAAACAAGGTGTTATGGGAATATTGGAGGAGTAAAAAAAATATGTTGAATTACAGTATCTGGGAGGATGCTGTTTGAAAGAACATGGTTTTGAGCTTTGTCTTAAAGGGGTGATGAGACTATTATAGGAAGACATTGACATGAAAGGTAGTTTAGGTTGAAGAACCACACACTCTACAAGTGTCTAATCCCAGGGAATGAATAGCAATTAGTCTGGTAAGGTGGAGAGCAGTATGGCATACAGCTAGAGAGGTAAGTCCAACCCAGTTTATGAAGAGCCTTGAATATTAGACTAGGAGTTTGGACTTACTCTGTAAATTAAGGGGACTCTTGAATACCTACCCCTCAAAATCACAAAGGAATCTGTTTCCTGTCATCATAGCACTTGGTTCTTTCTCAGTGGCCCCTTTTACAAATTCCTCCTAGTTACGTTTGTACTCATTTGGTGAAGATTCTCTGTCAGAAATATTTGACTTTAAAAAAATGACACATCAGGTTGATTTAAATGTCTCTGATATATCAGTAATGTATTTTATTCATTTCTCTCCCCAGTAGTGTATGTAACTACATATACTTTGTGTAATCATTGACTATGATTACAGTCTATGTTGATATAACCTAAAAGTGGTTATGCATGATCTGGGTGGTATTGCATCTGGAATTTATCCTACTCCATAATATGTTCCATTGAGCTTACACCAAACCAGTCTAGCTATGCCATCAGGTTTCTCTTTACCAGCTCTATTTATGGTCTTTCTCTGACATTCCTATAGGAATGTCATGTTAAATTATATCAGATGCTTCTCTCTCCAAGATATGTTAACTTTGCTCCATCCTCTTTCACCATTCAGCTTGTCATTCTATCATGAACAGGAATTAGCTTCGTTTGGCATGATTTGTCTTTGAAGAATCTGTATTGACTACTGTTTATCACTTGGGTTTCCCCTAGATACTCATAAATGACTGCCTTAATAATTGTCCTCACTGCTTACCAGATATTGAAATTAAATTTATGCGTTTAATTCCCTGAGTTCCCTGGGGACTTTTTTTTTTTTAAAGAAAAATGGAACACGGCAGTTTCATGACTTACAACAACTCTTCCATAATAACCAATGTGATAAAAACATCTCTTAGGGAAACAAATTTCAGTTTTAGCCTTCCAAATCATTATTATAAAAATTAGCAAATAATAAAATTTGAAATACTAAAAGACATCCTGTATCCTCTCAAACTATTTATTTATTGTACTCATACATATTCTTAAGTGCCATAACAGATGCCCAGAAATCAGTAATCCACTAGTATATAGTCCTTACTTGGTGCTAGCAAATGAAAATGTCTTTTTATAAACAAATTATTACACACATGAAAAATAGCCCAGTAATGACACTTTTTGTAGGATATTTCTGTTGGACATATGCTTAAGTATTGTTACAGGTTGCTGAGGCAACCCGCCTGCTACAATTATGGTTAACTCTACAATTTACTGATAATGTGCTGACCTGAGATTTGAGTCTTACCTTCACTGAATGCAGTACAGGTGTACTGTAGGTAGGCTGTGGGTGGACCTTAGCTACGTTTAAATATTTACAGAAGATTTTGAATGTGGCTTCTGTTGCATAGAAAATAAATAAAATAAATCTCTATGACTGGCAAGAGATTGGTGCACATTTAATAGCGAACAGTGGGATGCTTTGAAAGGGATGGATAACATAGGACATTGAACAATAACAAGAGCTTTAGTGAGGTTTAGGTTTCGGTACTTGTCCATCCAATACTTGCCTGTTACTGAAGCTAGGGATATATGGAGTGATCAGTTTACATCAGTCATAGTAGATAAGTAATTGCTTTTTTTAATGATTATACTTTAAGTTCCGGGGTACATGTGCAGATCGTGCAGGATTGTTACATAGGTTTACACATGCCATGGTGGTTTGCTGCCTCCATCCCCCGGTCATCTCCATTAGGTATTTCTCCTAATGTTATCCCTCCCCAATCCCCCCACCCCCTGCTATCCCTCCCCTAGCCCCAACCCCACCCTGTGGCAGGCCCCAGTGTGTGATGTTCTCCTCCCTGTGTCCATGTGTTCTCATTGTTTAGCACCCACTTATGAGTGAGAACATGCGGTGTTTGATTTTCTGTTCTTGAAATAAGTGCTTTTACCTGACTAAAGCAGTCTGGACCCAATGAACAACATGCTGATGCTACAGTCCCTATTCTTGATGTTTTATTGGAAAGTGGTAAGACTTCTTTTGCTCTCTGAGCTGGTACTACCCATTTGCAGTGATATGCTCTAGAAGCAAATGATATTTCAGAGCTCTTTTGTTGTGTAATTTTTTTTCGATAGGCATGATGGGTATTCTGGAAGCTGTATCATGGTGCCTTTTGCTTGGCTGTGTGTCATTACTGTAATGCATAGTTTCTTCACTTGTTCATGTGAATTTTTTTATTCCAAAGACTGCCATCCAGGGCCATGCAGCAAACAAGCAATAGGGAAATATCCCACTATGCAATCCTATTTTGAGATGATATTTAGGATGAAAGAACATGCATTAGTTACCTACCAGTTTGACAGGAATGGATTTCCAAATGTGACACACCGTAGCCTCAATTCTCACCAGCGTGCTCCTGCAAAGGCCAGCCCATGGTAAGCTCCTTAGAATTTGTTAGTGGTGGAGAAGCCTTGAGTTTCAGGAGAACATGTTTGGATGGCATTTTAAGAAGCCATTCTATTTTTGGTAGAGTAGAGAAAGTCTACATCTGAGTCTGTAGTACAGTCTGTTCTCTGGATGAACACAATGACTGTCTCTCTCACATTTTTTTCTGATATTTATTCTGCAAATCAGCTGCATGAACCCCTGCCACTCTTCTAAATAAGCTTTCAGGCATTACCTACATGCTGTGTTCCTGTGGTGGGATGGAAGTAATCTCTGCTAAGATAAACGGGAGCTTCTGTGGATAAAGCATAAACGCAGTGAAGTGTGTGTGGCTGTAAGATTTAATGCCTCTACAGGTAATTTTTTTAGAGGGGAATCTGGCATTTAATCAAATCCAGAGTCATTATGTAAATTTAATCACCTTGCAACACACTAGTAATTTTATTATCTCCTTTTCATTTGACAGTGCTTAGATACAAGTTGGGCTTGGAATTCCAGAGGTAGAGCACTGCTGATTGGAGGCATATTAAGGAAAATGTACTGTGGACATGAGATAAAACCTTTATTCTTGCCAATGATTGTCATTCTTGTATGCGTTCAGGTGTCCAACAAAGGATTTTAGAATAAAGTGTGCCTGTTTAAAGTTTTCCACCTTTCTTAAAGCTCCCAATGAATTACAAACAGCCCATTTGGAATGGACTGTATTAAATCTACTTCAAATGAAAACCCTGACACTGAGTGAGATATGGTTCAACTCTCCTTAACACGAGGCCTTTACACTTGGGTAGCCCGTTTTGGTATGGCCTATCTTGTCACTTGAATGCTGTCTAAACTTGGATTATTTATGCCGTAAGATTTACTTAAAGCTGAAGACAGTATTTCCATTTATCAACACTAGTTTTGAAAGGTGTTTAAAAGGTGCAATGGGGTTAATAATCCTGAATACACAAATTATTGATCACCACATCAAGTTGGATTTCCCTTAAGGTATATCACTTTTTAACCTTTTGATTTACACTAATGATTATGTCTTAATAAAAGTAATAAAGCTAAATGCTTTATACATAATCTAAGGAGTGAGATTAGAAAGGAAGCAAGAGAGACATGATACTATGTTGAACTGACCTTGCTAAGGCAGAAGAAATGGCATTTTATGGTGTTTTTCTTTCCTTCACTTCTCTGTTTTACTTCTTCCACTTTTTATCTCTTAATTTGAAAGAAACTCTTGAGAATATCTCTTCTCCTGCAGACAAAGACTCCATGAGCTCCCCCATCCATACACTGGAACATGTAGGCCCTTGGTCAACCAGAGAGTCTTTCTTTAATCAGCTGATATCTCTCCTTTTGTACCTTGCAGGCACAGAAGCCAATGACATTGGCAAATGCCCCTAATTCAGGCTCAACTCAGATGACCAGGATTCCCCTGCCTAGAGTGCTACTTATTGCAGTGAAAACTTTTCTTTTTTCCAAAAACCTTTAACAACTCCCTGACTCATAACATAGCTTCATAATGGAAAATCAAAATGGTATAATCTAGGATTCAGATTTAAGTGGCCTTACTATGTAGTTTCCTGTTTAGTATCTGTTTTCTGTTTACCACTTGTGCCTCAATTTTCTCATTCTAAAATGGAAGTAGTGATCACTACCTACCTCCAAGGGTTTATACAGGATTCAGTGATGCATTTGATATGGAAGTATCCAACACTCAGTTTGGCATACAGTATATGCTCAGCGAGGGCAAGTGGAATCTGAATGATCTTCTGAGTGCTAAGAGGTTATAATTTAAGGTTATGATTTAGCCGTAACAATGGGGCTACCATGCACAATCACAGTGAGGGTCCGAGTCAATTGAGGATAACTGGGCTCTGGCTTAGGTGTCTCATTTTGTGGGTTGCAGCTGATAAAATAAGTCCTCTTTGCTGGGCACAGTGGCTCACACCTGTAATCCCAGCTCTTTGGAAGGCCAAGGTGGGCAGATCACGAGGTCAGGAGTTTGAGACCAGCCTAACCAACATGGTGAAACCCCATCTCTACTGAAAATACAAAAATTAGCCAGATGTAGTGTTGGGCACCTGTAATCCCAGCTACTTGGGAGGCTGAGGCAGGAGAATCACTTGAACCTGGGAGGTGGAGGTTGCAGTGAGCCGAGATCATGCCATTGCACTCCAGCCTGGGTGACAGAGCAAGACTCCATCTCTAAATAAATAAATAAATAAATAATAAAAATAAGTCGTCTTTTGTCACAGCATCATACAGAAGTAGGTTCATACATGTACACATACACACACATGGCTTGAGTGAGAGAGTATGTCAGATAATCCCACAGTAGAGAGATGATGAGATTGCTGGTAAGGGATGTCCTAATTTGGCTAAACCTTGTGTGACTTTAGGAAATAAATGGATTTACCCTCTCTATCTCAGTTTCTCTCTCTCTCTCATATCCATTCATCCAACCATCTGTCCATTCGTTCAATCATTCAATAAGCTCTTATGAAATATACCCATCACTATATTTCTATCACCATTACTTAGTAGTGATGATAAAAAGATGAATATGATACTTTTCCTTTCCTTAAAGAGCTTATAATCTTGTTGGGGAGAGGGACAAGCTAACAGTTATAAAACACTCTTAATCCATGTGGGCTGCTATAACAACATACCTTAGACTGGAAAATTTATAAATAACGTAAATTTATCACTAGCAGTTCTTGAGGCTTGGAAGTCCAAAAATTGAGGTACCAGCAGGTTCAGTTGTCTGGTGAAGGCTCTCTCCGTCATAGATAGTCACTTCTTGCTGCATATTCACATAGTGGAAGGGGCAAGAGGCTAATAAGCTCTCTGAGTGCTCTTTTATAAGAGCACTAATTCCATTCATGAGGATCCACTCTCATGACCTAATCACCCCCTAAAAGCCCTGTCTCTTAATATTATTGCTTTGGGGATTAGGTTTTAACATGAATTTGGGAGTGACACAAATATTCAGACCATAGCAAATACTATTTCAAAAAGTGACAAAAGCATGCCGAGGGTATCATGGGAATAAAGAGAAGGTTCCTTTCCCAGCCTGGAGTGAAAATGAATGGTCAGAGAAGATTTCAGGAAAAGGTGGTGCTTGGGCTAAGTCCTAAAGGGTTAAGAGGTGTTTACATAGTAACAAGTGGTGGGGGCGGGTGGCAGAGTGTGTTTAAGCTGAGGGCAAATCCTGGGCTCTAATGCTCTGCAGTTCCTATACTGGCCAATACTGGCAAGAGTTCTGATCAGATTTGACAGCCATACATGAAATGTAGATTCAGCATTTGTTTGTAGCCCACCAGATGTGTTGAGAAGACCGTGGATAAGTGCATGTTTTAGTCCTTCTGTAAAGGTCTAGAAAGTAAATATTTTACGATTTGAAGGCCATTAGGTTTCTTTTGCAACTATGCAACTATGCAGTACTATCTCATCACAGATTTAATTTGCATTTTTCTAATAGTAATGTTGAAAATACCATGCTTATTTGCTATCTACACATCTTCTTTGCTGAAATTTCTGTTGATGTATTTTCCCCATTTTCTAACTGGATTTTTTTTTCTTACTATTGAGTTTGAGAGTTCTTTGTTATATTCTAGATAAAATACCTTTGTAAGATATGTGATTTGAAATATTTTCTTCTAGTCTGTAGCTAGTCTTTTCATTTTCTTAACAGTGTATTTCACTGAGCAAAACTTTTTAATTTTGATAAAGTCTAATTTATCAACTTCTGCTTTATGGGTCATGCTTTTGATGTCATATCTAAGAACTCTTCAAGTAACTCAAGGTCAGGAAGATTTTATCCTATGTTTTTTCACAAAAATTTTATTGTTTTATGTTATATGTTTAGATCTATATTCCCCCTTGAGTTAATTTTTGTACAAGGTGCGAGGATAGGTTGATGTTATATAGTTTTTCATACTGTTATACAATGATTTCAGCACCATTTATTGAAAAAACTATCATTTCTCCATTGAAATGCTTTTGCATTTTTGTCAACAGTGAGTTGGCCATATTTATGTGAGCCAATTTCTAGACTCTGTTTTCTTTTTTATTGATCTATGTGTCCTTCCCTTTGACAGTACCACACTGTCTTGATTACTGTTTATATACAGTAAGTCTTAAAATCAGAACATACTATTTCTACAGTTTTATTCTTTTTCTTTAAAATTGTTTTAGCTCCTTTAGTTCCTTTGCTTTTAATATAAATTTTACATTCCACTTATCTGTAACTACAAGAAGTTCTATGGGATATTGATTGAAATTGCATTAAATCTGTGCATTAGTTTGAGAAGAACTGATATCTTTATTATGCTGTTCCTTTCAGTTCATAAGTATGATGTAACTCTATTTAAATCTTTGATTTCTTTCATCAGGGTTTTATAGTTCTCAGGATGCAGAATCTATATACATTTTGTTACACTTATACCAAAGTATTTACATTTGTTTTGAGCTATTATAAATTTCATATATATATATATATATATATACATTTAAATTTTGGTTTTCAGTGGTACATTGCTAGTGTATAGAAATATGCTTCATTTTTGTGTGTTGACCTTGTGTTCCATCACCTTGATAGTACTCACTTACTATTTTTAGGAGTTTTTCTGTAGAGTTCTTGAGATTTTCTATGTAGATAATCATGCTGTTTATAAACAGAGAGAGTTTCTTTTTTTCTGATATCTGTGCCTTTTATTGATTGATTTTTGCCCTATTGCATTGGCTCAGACTTCCATAATGATGTGGAATAGGTGGTAAGAGTGGATGTCTTACATTGTTACCAGTCTTCAGGAAAAAAAGATTTAGATTTTTACCATTAAATATGATATTATCTGTAGGTTTTTTGGAGATGCTCTTTATCAATTTGAGAAAGTTTACTTCTATTTCTAGTTTGCTGAGATTTGTTTTTAATAATGAATGTTGACTTTTGTCAAGTGCTTTTTCTATATCAATTGATGCAATCAGGTAGCTTTTTTAGACTGTTAGTATGATTGGTTATATCAATTGAATTATTCTGTTATTGAAGCAACCGTACAATCTTGTGATAAACTCCACTTGATTGTGGTGTCAGAAAGGGTCTGTAATAAATCTCCAGATATGTACTCATTTTATTTCTCTTTGTCCTGTAATGTAAATGCAGTTATACTGGTATCATAAAGGTACATTTGGGTACTAGGGAAAGGTTAGAGAGAGATTGCTGAGAGGGAGGTGGAAGGCATTCTGCCTGAATGAGGAGCCAAGGAAGGCAATGGGAGCTAGGGGAGAGAATGTACAAACTGATCCATGAGCAGGGCAAAAGTGAGCCAATCCATCAGGCTACAACCATTGAGTGGAGTGCCTGCTATATGCCAAGCAGTTGACACAGGCTAAAAGGTTCTAAAAAGAGTCAAGGTTGAATAACAAAGAAAGAAGGCCCTTGAGGAGCTTGTATCATGCTGGGGGCTAGAAGTGAGAGGGTTTGTATATTCTAGTCTGGAATTTGGCTGATGAGCACTAGACCCAGGTCCCAGATGGCTGCCTGGAGCAGCCGGAGGTCCTTTCTTGGCCTGCTGGTAGGTAAAATAAATGAGAACAGAAAAGTCTGGGAAAGGTGGCCTCTGTGGCTTATCTGGCACCTGCAATTTGATTAGATGTATATAACCTGTATCTTAAAATCCCTTATATTGGGCAAGGCAGGCCAACATGCAACCAGCAGGCACTGAGATAGGACTATGGGCTCTGAGAGGGAGAGAGAATTAGAGATATTCTTCAAAACTGAGGGCTTGACCTTCCTGCTTCCTTGCTGTGATCACTGTAATGCCACTGCCTTAGGCAATGATACCCAGTTTGATCTCTCTCAGCTACTGTTAGGTCAGTGTCTTTCTCCTTCCAACCTTCCTGAATCTGACTTGCATTAGCCTCTTCCAGCCACTCAAGGCACCTTCCAGGGATGAGGTATGACATACAATTTTGGTGATTCTGCATGTGAGTTAAATGCTCTGATATTTTAATTTAAGATCTCATTGTGTTGTACAATATAAAGATGGACCATAAAATATCTATTAATGATTTCAAATTTTACTTTTTCTTTACTTAGAATGACATTGAATAGCAAAGAGGAAACACCATGACAGGTTGAATGAGAAACCACAGAAGAAAGGAAAACATCTTTATATTTTAGTACCTTTAAAGACACTTTTTCCATGTTTTTTGAACAAGTCACACCACATTTTCATTTTGCACTGGGCCCCACAAATTACATATCCAGTCTTGTCTGGGGGTATATTTAAAATATGTGGATGTATCCAAATTAATTGGCATTGGATAGGGCTCCAGGCATTTTTTTTTTTTTTGAGATGGACTCTTCTTCTGTTGCCAGGCTGGAGTTCAGTGGTGTGATCTCGGCTCACTGTAACTTCTGCCTCCCAGGTTCAAGCAATTCTCCTGCCTCAGCCTCCCGAGTAGCTGGGACTGAAGGTGCACATTACCACACCCAGCTAATTTTTGTATTTTTAGTAGAGACGGGGTTTCACCATGTTGGCCAGGATGGTCTTGATCTCGACCTCATGATCCACCCACCTTAGCCTCCCCAAATTCTGGGATTACAGGTGTAAGCCACCACACCTGGCCAGCATTTGTATTTTTAAAGGCATCCCAGCGAATCTGTCATAGAAAGAAAGTATAAGTAAGCAAAGAGCAAAAGCTAGAATAAACCCTGTGGTACTGGATTAGCATCAGAGAGATCGATATGAAAAACCAGTAAATATGTCTGTCTATCTGTAAAGGTAATAGATACAGAAATGAATGTTGATATGGTGTTATCATAGTCTGTTCATGCTACTGTTAACAGAGTACCTTAGACTGGGTAATTTATAGACAATAGAAATTTTGCTTACAGTTCTGGAGTCTTGGATGTCCATGATCAAGGAGCCAGCAGATTCTGTGTCTGGTAAGGGTTCTTTGCTTCATAGATGGTACCTTCTTGCTGTATCCTTACATGGTGGAAGGGGTAAGGGGCTAAGAAGTTCCTTCAGACCTCTTTTATAGGGCCACTAATCCCATTCATTAGGTTTCTGCCCTTATCACTTAATCACTTCCCAAAAGGACCCACCTCTTAATATGAACACATTGGGAATAAGATTTCAACATATGAATTTTGGAGGAACACAGATATTCAGAATGTAGCAGATGTATTCATGGAAATATATATGGTTGTCCCTCCATATCCACAGGTTCTGCATTTGTGAGTTCAAGCAACTGTGGATTAAAGTATTTGGAAAAAAAATTAAAAATAACAGCATAACAATAAAAAATTATACAAAGGAAAAACAACATGGTCTAACAACTATTGGCATAGCATTTATACTATATTAGCTATTATAGGTAATCCAGAGAGGATTTAAAGTATACAGCAGAATGTGTGTAATTTATATGAAAATACTACGCCATTTAATATAGGAACTTGAGCATTCATGGTATCCAACATGGATTTTGGTATCTACAGGGAGTTCTGGAACCAATCATCTGTGGATACTGAGGGTTGACTGTATTTCATAGCTCTGTCCACTGAGAGGGCCTAGAAGCAGCAACATTGAAGTAGAGTTAACTTACTAGAACCACATCTTGTTTCCTAAATAGCATTCTCAATTAAAATGAATTAGGTCTTCTCAGAGAAATAGCTAATGAGAGAGAGAATACACTACAGTAATAATTTCAGAGGACAAGATATTTACATAGCTACAAACTACTAGTTCCCAAATTTGTATTAATTACTATGGTGGTTTTAACATGTGTCCACAAATTCATTGATACTCCTCCCTCCAGGTAGCAGAGATTAATTCCCCTTCATTGAGTGTGAGCTGGACTTTCTAACTCAGTTCTAATAAAGCATGAAAGGGAACTATATTAGCTTTACTATTGACTCTATCTTCTATTTAATATATAAGTAGGTTGAAAGTAAAAAGATATTTCATGCAAACATTATTCAAAGGAAAGTGGGAATGGCTGTATTAACATTAAGTAAGTAGACGTAAGAACAAAGAAAATTATTAAGGTAGAAAGGGTCATTAAATAATGATTACATGGTCGGTGAACCAAGAAGACAACAATCCTAAATAGGTATGTGCTAACAACAGAGCTACAAAATATGTGAAGCAAAATTCATTAGAACTGAAAACAGACAAATGCACAATTATGGTTGGAGTCTTCAAACTCCTCCCTCAACAGCTTATAGAACAATTAGAAAGTCAGCAAAGATATAAAAGAATTCAACAACACTATCAACCAGCAGAATCTGGTATTTATAAAAAAACTTCCACCTCACAACAGCAGAATATACATTTTTTTCAAGCATCCATTGAACATATACTAAGATAAACTATATACTAGATCATAGAACAACTTCAAGAAGTTTAGAAGAATTGAAATCAACAGAAAGATACAAGGAAAATATCCAAACACCCGGAAACAAGGCAGCACACTTCTCAATAATCCATGGGGCAAAAAAATAATCAGAGTGAAAATAAAAATACAACATATCAAAATTCGTGGGACACAGCTAAAGGAGTATTGAGAGGGATGCTTATATCAGAAAATGTGAAAGATGCTCTATGATCAGAAACAAGGCATGGATAGCTGGTCTTATCACTCTTTTTCAATGTAACATAGTACTGGAAGTTCTAGCCAGTATAATAAAGTAAGAAAAAGAAATAATAAGCACTTGAATTGGAAAAGACAAAGCTCTTCCAGTTTGCAGATGGCATGATTGTCTATGTAGAAAATTCCAAAGAATATACAATAAAACTTCTAGAGTTAATAATTGAGTTCAGTAATGTTGCAAGATACAAGGTCAACCCACAAAAATCAACTGCAGTTTCAAATACTAACTATGAACAATTGCTACAAAAAATTGAAATACTTGGGTATAAACTTAACAAAATGTAACAAAACATGTACAGGATATGTATGCCAAAAACTACAAAATGCTGATGAAAGAAATCAATAAGACTTAGATTAATGGAGAGAAATACTGTGTTTGTAGATTGGAAATCTCAACCCAGTAAATTGTCAACTCTGCCTCAAATTGGTCTACAGGT
Organism: Plecturocebus donacophilus; assembly: GCA_004027715.1. Lineage (NCBI taxonomy): Eukaryota > Metazoa > Chordata > Mammalia > Primates > Pitheciidae > Plecturocebus > Plecturocebus donacophilus. The sequence goes on along the minus strand of PVKP010004477.1, from coordinate 49,783 downwards.
TTAATGCAATTTTAATCAAAATTTCAACAAGGGGGCATGATCCAAGATGGCCAAATAGGAACAGCTCCAGAGTGCAGTTCCCAGCAAGAACAATGCAGAGGGTGAGTGCTCACCGCATTTCCAAACAAGTTTTCACTGCTCACAGACCAGGAGATTCCTGGGCCGAAAAGCACCACAAATTTTCAGCATGGCTGGTGCCACAGGTTGGCACACAGGAACTCACACAAATCTGGGCAGCCATTTCAACTGGTGCCTGGAATGCCTGGAAGATAGAGCTGCCCATTCAACTGAAAGGGAGGGGCTGAGATGGAGCCAGGTGATCTGGCTCTGCGGATACCACACCCACAAAACAAGCAATCTGAAATGCTCTGGATTGAGAGTTTTGCAGCAAGCATAGCTGGACCCGGGACAGTCCAGCTCAGTGGGGGGAACTGCGTCCGCCACTACTGAGGCAGTCTGCCAATACCAAGGCAGTTCACACAGCAGCTGGGCAGAACCTGCAGCAGCTCAGGAACACCTCTGCTGGCAGACTGTGACTAGACTACTCCATGCGGGGTGGGGCAGGGCATCTCTGAAAAAAGGCAGCAGCACTTCAGGAACTTATAAATAAAGCCAATCCTTCCTAGGTCAGAGCTCCTGAGAAAAGAGGCGATTATGAGTTCCACTGCAGCAGACTTAAAGGTACCTGCCCAGCAGCTCTGCACGGAATAGCAGAGCTCCCAGCACAGCACTTGAGCTCCTATAAGGGACAGACTGTCTCCTCGGGCAGCTCCCTGACCCCTGTATACCCAAAGAGACACCTCATAAAGGAGAGCTGAGGCTATCTGGTGGGTACCCTTCTGGGACGAAGATAGCAGAAGAAGAAACCAGCAGTTACCCTTACTGTTCTGCAGCCCCTGCAGGTGATCCCCAGGCCAGCAGGGTTTGGAGTGGACCTCCAGCAGTCTTGCAGCAGAGGGGCCTGACTGTAAGAAGGAAAACTAAGAAACAGAAAGAAATAGCTTCAACTTCAACAAAAAGGATGTCCACTCAGAGACCCCATCTGAAAGTCACCAACTACAAAGACGACAGGTAGATAAATCCACTAGGGAAGAAACCAGTGCAAAAAGGATGAAAACACCAAAAACCAGAAGGCCACTCCTCCTCTAAGGAATCACAACTCCTCGCCAGCTAGGGATGAAAGATGGATGGAGAATGAATCTGATGAATTGACAGAAACAGGCTTCAGAAGGTTGGTAATAACAGACTTCTCAGAGCTAAAAGAACATGTGCTAACCCAATGCAAAGAAACTAAGAACCTAGAAAAAAGGTTAGATGAGATGCTAACTAGAATAAACAGCTTAGAATATAAACTACTTGATGGAGCTTAAATAAACAGCTTTGACTATTAACTACTTGATGGAGCTCAAAAACAGCATGAGAGCTTCACGAAGCATACACAAGTTTCAGTAGACAAATCGACTAAGCAGAAGAAAGGATATCAGGGATTGAAGATCAACTCAATGAAATAAAACGAGAAGGCAAGAATAGAGAAAAAAGAGTGAAAAGAAATTAACAAAGCCTCCAAGAAATATGGGGTTATGTGAAAAGACCTAATCTACGTTTGATAGGTATACCTGAAAGTGAGAGAGAGAATGAATCCAAGCTGGAAAACACTCTTCAGGATATTATCCAGGAGAACTTCCCCAACCTAGCAAGGCAGGCCACCATTCAAGTCCAGAAAATACAAAGAACACCACAAAGATATTCCTCAAGAAGAGCAACCCCAAGGTACATAATCGTCAGATTCACCAGGGTTGAAATGAAGGGAAAAATGCTAAGGGCAGCCAGAGAGAAAGGTTGGGTTACCCACAAAAGGAAGCCCATCAGACTCACAGCAGATCTCTCAGCAGAAACCCTACAAGCCAGAAGAGAGTGGAGGCCAATATTCAACATCCTTAAAGAAAAGAACTTTCAACCTAGAATTTCATATCCAGCCAAACTAAGCTTCATAAGCAAAGGAGAAATAAAATCCTTTATGGACAAGCAATTGCTGAGAGATTTCATCACTACCAGGCCTGACTTACAAGAGCTCCTGAAAGAAGCGCTAAACAAGGAAAGGAACAACCAGTACCAGCCACTCCAAAAATGTACCAAATGGTAAAGACCATTGACACAATGAAGAAAATATGTCAACTAACAGGCAAAACATCCAGCTAGCATCAAAATGGCAAGATCAAATTCACACATAACAATATTAACCTTAAATGTAAATGGGCTAAATGCCCCAATCAAAAGACACAGACTTTCAAATTGGATAAAAAGTCAAGACCCATCGGTGTGCTGTATTCAGGAAACCCATCTCATGTGCAAGGACACACACAGGCTAAAAATAAAGGGATAGAGGAAGATTTATCAAGCAAATGGAAAGCAAAAAAAAAAAAAAAGTAGGAGTTGCAATCCTAGTCTCTGATGAAACGGACTTTAAACCAACAAAGATCAAAAGAGACAAAGAAGGGCAATACATAATGGTAAAAGGATCAATGCATCAAGAAGAGCTAACAATCCTAAATATATACGCACCCAATATAGGAGCACCCAGGTACATAAAGCAAGTTCTTAATGACCCAACCTACAAAGAGACTTAGACTCCCACACAATAATAGTGGGAGACTTTAACACTCCACTGTCTATTAGATCAACGAGCCAGAAAATTAACAAGGATATCCAGGACTTGAACTCAGATCTGGACCAAGCAGACCTAATAGACACCTACAGAAATCTCCTCCCCAAATCCACATAATATACATTCTTCTCAGCACCACATTGCACCTACTCTAAAATTGACCACATAATTGGCAGTAAATCACTACTTAGCAAATGCAAAAGAATGGAAATCATAACAGTCTCTCAGACCACAGGGCAATCAAATTAGAACTCAGAATTAAGAAACTAACTCAGAACCGCACAACTTCATGGAAACTGAACAACCTGCTCCTGAATGTCGACTGGATAAACAATGAAATGAAGGCAGAAGTAAAGATATTCTTTGAAACCAACCAGAACGAAGATACAACATACCAGAATCTCTGGAACACATTTAAAGCAGTGTCTAGAGGGAAATTTATAGCAACAAATGCCCACCAGAGAAGCGAGGAAAGATCTAAAATACACATCCTATCATCAAAATTGAAAGAGCGAGAGGAGCAAGATCAAAAAACTCAAAAGCTAGCAGAAGACAAGAAATAAGATCAGAGCAGAACTGAAAGAGATAGAGACACAACAAACCCTTCAAAATATCAATAAATCCAGGAGCTGTTTTTTTGAAAAGATCAACAAAATAGACTGCTAGCCAGACTAATTAAAATGGAGAAGAATCAAATAGATGCAATAAAATACAAAAAAAGGGATATCACCACCAATTCCACAGAAATACAAACTACCATCAGAGATTACTACAAACAACTCTATGCACATAAACCAGTAAACCTAGAAGAAATGGATAAATTCCTGGACACTTACACCCTCCCAAGCCTAAACCAGGAAGAAGTTGAAACCTTGAACAGACCAATAACAAGGGCTGAACTTGAGGCAGCAATTAATAGCCTACCAACCAAAAAAAGTCCAGGTCCAGACGGGTTCATAGCTGAATTCTACCAGACGTACAAAGAGTAGCTGGTACCATTCCTTCTGAAACTATTCCAAATGATACAAAAATAGGGAATCCTTCCCAAATCATTTTATGAGACCAACATCATCCTGATACCAAAACCCAGCAGAGACTCAACATAAAAAGAAAACTTCAGGCCAATATCCAATATTTTACATAGTTCTATTTTATCTCTCTTCTTACAGTATCAATTATACTTCTTTTAAATTTTTAGTGGTTGCCCCACAGTTTAAGATATACCTTACTATGAGTCTACCTTCAAATAACATCATACCACTTTACATGTAGTACAGGTGCCTCATAACAGAGTATTGTCAAATCTTCTCTCCAATCCTCTATGACATTCCTATTTATTTCACTTATCCATATGCTATAATCAATCAATACATTGTTGCTATTGTGACTTAAGCAGTTATCTTTGGGCCGAGCGGAGTGGCTCATGCATGTAATCCCAGCACTTTGGGAGGCTGAGGCAGGCAGTTCACCTGTGGTCAGGAGTTTGAGACCAGCCTGACCAACACGGAGAAACCCCCTTCTCTACTAAAAATAAAAAATTAGCTGGGCATAGTGGCACATGTGCCTGTAATTTCAACTACTAGGGAGGCTGAGGCAGGAGGCGAGCCGAGATCACACCATTGCACTCCAGCCTGGGCAACAAGAGCGAAACTGTCTCCAAAAAAAAAAAAAAAAAAAAGTTATCTTTTAGATCAGCTAAAAATTAAAAAAATAAAATATTTTATTTTACCTTCATATATTCCTTCTCTGACAGCCTACACTCATTCTTTCTTTCTGTGGAACTTTCTTATCACTACAACTTTTTCCCCCTGAAGAACTCCTCTTAACATTTCTTGCAGGGCCAATTGGTTTTCATTTCTGTCAGTTTTTGTTTTGTTTTTCTGAGAAAATGGTTTCACTTTTACTTCTGAAGGATACTTTCACTGGATATAGAATTGTGGGTTGGTGTTTTCTTTTTTTCTTTCAAGACTAAATATTTCACTCTACTCTCTTTTTTTTTGCATGTTTCCTATGAGAAGTCTGATGTAATTCTTATCCTTACTCCTTTATAAGTTGTTTTCTGTTCCTCTCTTGCCTTTCAAGATTTTTTTTTCCTTTGTTTTTCTGCAGTTTTGCTAGAGGGGACTGGAGTAGGTAGAAGCAATGCACTTCCCCAGCTCAGATAAGGCCCCAGAAAAATATTTTCCCCCATTTTATCCTATGTTAATTTTACTCTATGTTATGTTTTATCCTATTTTGTCCTATGTTAAGGGGAAGGCTCTGGGCATATTTCACAATGATTATGTTTTACTCTCCCCAACAGATCCACAAGATAATCTTACTCGGATCTTCACTGTAAGAACTTGTTGGGTTTTTTTCTGAAGGTAAAGACAACAAAATGTTGGAGTTTTCCCTATGCCTGCAGTCCTCAATTTGTCATTCTCATAGTAGTCTACACTCAGCCTCCAGCAATTAGTTAAAATTATCAGTTGTGGTACTTCTACTAGTTTATGACTCCAGTGACTCATCCAGGCAAGCAAATTGCAGCTATGTCTCTCTGGATGTTTCTGACTCTCCAGATTTCAGGGTGGTGGTTTTCCCTACAACTTTATTTGTCTGAAGGATTCATAAAAAGTCATTGATTTTAAATTTGTCCAGCTTCTTCTTCTTGTAAGGATGGGAGTGATGATGTCCAAGATCTTGTCAGAACTTAAATCAGAATAATATTTCAAAATTTATAGAAAAGACACAGGTCCTAGAATAGCTAGAACAATTTTGAAAAAGAGTAATAAAGTTGGAGGAATCACTCTCCCTAACATTAAGACTAACTATGTAGCTATGGTAACCAAGACCATGCAGTATTGCCATATGGGTTAGATATATAGATCAATGGAACAGAATAGAGAACCCAGAAAGAGACCCACATAAATATACCCAACTGAATTTTAACAAAGATACAAAGGTGATTTGATGAAGGAACAACTGGACATTCATAGGCAAAACAAACAAAGTTTAACTTAAACCTTACACCTTATGTAGACATTACCTCAAAATGGATCATGTAAGTTTGTAAAACAGAAAACTAAACATATTTTAGAAAACTGGGGAAAATCTTCCAGATCTAAGGCTAGGCAACAGATTCTTAGACTCGACACCAAAAGCATGATCCAGAAAATGAAAAAGTAATTGATATATTGGAACTCACCAAAGTTTTGTTCTGTGAAAGATCCTGTTAAATATGAAAATACAAGCTATAAACTGGAAGAAAGTATTTGTAAATCATATCCAACAAAGAATATATAAATAACTCTCAAAACTCAATAGAATAAAAAAATTCTTATTAGAAAATAAACAACAAATAGCAATAGACATTTCACTGAAGAGGATATACACAAGGAAAATAGGCACATGAAAAGTTCAACAACATCACTAACTATTAAAGAAATATAAGTTAATACCATAATATGATATTACTGTACATCCATGCATGGATCTTTCATACATTGCTTGTGGGTAATGGTATGACCACTCTGGAAAATGGCTTAATGTTTTCTCACAAAACTAATCGTACACCAACTATGCTATTCAGCAATAATGTTACTGGGTGTGTATCTCAGAGAAATGAAAACATACATCCATACAAAACCTGTACATAAATGTTCATAGCAGAGCTGTTTTCAATGATCAAAAGACAGAAACAACCCAGGTGTTTAGTAAATACGTGAATGGATTAAAAAAAAAAAAAAAAAAAAAACTATGGTACATCCATACCATGGAATACCAGTCAGTGATAAAAAAAAGAATGAACTACTAATATACACAGCTTGGTTGGATCTCATTGGCATTATGCTAAGTGAAAAATGGCATTCCCAAAAGGTCACTGTTAGGTTCCAGGTAGATGGGACATGGCTTTATTCAGTAGCTTCCTCACACTTTTGGTGCTGCATTTATGTACCTCACAGACAAAAATGGCTCACAGCCAGATGATGAGCATTCCCATGTTATGGTTACATAGCTGTAATTATATAATGCATGAGGTCATGCACCTGCACTCCAATCCCACTTTGTTAGACTGTGCCAGATGTGTACCTTGGCCTATACTTGACTACAGCACAGTCATTGTCCTTATAGTCACATACTGATTCCATTTATATGATATTCTCAAAAATGATAAAATTAAAAAGATGGAGAATTGATTGGTGCTGTCTAAAGGTTAGGAGTGTTGGTGGGGGGAGTCGTGACTATAAAGAGGTAGCATAAGGAAGATATTTGTGGTGATGGAATAGTTTTGTTTCTGGATTGCAGTGGTGGTTACAAGAATACAGACGTGATTAAATGACATTGAATTACACATACAGTTTACACCAATGCCAATTTCCTGGTATTGGTATAATACTATAGTTACATAAGTTGTGTCCATTGGGAAAAATTGAGTGAGGGATTCACAGGACCTCTCTGTATTACATTTACAACTTCATGTGATTCTATAATTATATCAATAAAATATTTTTTTAAATAGCTTACAGTAGGCCGGGTGCAGTGGCTCGTGCCTGTAATCCCAGCACTTTGGGAGGCCGAGGTGGGCAGATCACAAGGTCAAGAGATCAAGACCACCTTGGCCAACATGGTGAAACCCCATCTCTACTAAAAATACAAAAAAATTAGCTGGGCGTGGAGGTGCGTGCCTGTAGTCCCAGCTACTCAGGAGGCTGAGGCAGGAGAATTGCTTGAACCCGGGAGGCGGAGGTTGCAGTGAGCTGAAGTCGCGCCACTGCACTCCAGCCTGGCGCCTGGTGATGGAGTGAGACTCTGTCTCAAAAAAAAAAAAAAAAAAAATAGCTTACAGTGGAGAAACCTGGCAGTAATTTCCTTAACCAGAGAATCAAGACTAACATCACTGGTAAGTTTTTGTTCATATCTTGAACCCCTTATATACTGTGTGATAAGAAATATACTTCACCTCTGTGCTATCCTTCCCCAAAATATATAATGCCAGCCTAATTATGAGAAAACATTACACAAACCCAAATTGGGGGATATTCTACAAAGTACTGACCGTTTATCTTTAAAATTGTTGAGATGATGAAAAGGAAGCATTAATAAACTTTCATAGATTGGAAGCAAATAAGATATGAATAAATGCAACACAATATTCTGGATTGAATCCTGGGACAGGAAAAGGACATTAGTTGGAGAATGGGTGAGTTACATTATGCAAAATAACTGATCAGTACTCTTCAAGGTGTCAAGATTATGAAATATATAAAATAATGGACAAATTGCCATAGATTGGAGGAGACAATGAAATTTGAAATCTTGAATTTGACCCTGAAAAGAAAATGCAGTGTAGTGGAGAAACTGGTAAAATGCAAATAAAAACTATAGTTAATCATATTGTACCAAAATTCATTTCTTAGTTTCGATAACTCTATGATGGTTATGTAAGATGTTGACATGAAGAATGCTGGATGAAGTGTGTGCAGTAAGTGTTTTCTGTTTTTGCAACTTTTCTGTAATTTAAAAATTATTTCAAAATAAACTTTCAAAGAAAGCCTCCTGGGAGATTCTAATGTGTAGCCAGAGCTGAGAACCACTGCTACGTCATCCATTTGGTGCTGCTTCATGGGTTTCCACTATACTCTCCTATTCCCTAGTCTGCCCTGCCTCCATCAAAATTGTGCTCTGAAGGGATTTGTTTTCATCTGGCTGCTGGCCTAAATAGGAGGAGGCAAAAAATTAAAATGTTTCTACCACTATCCCAGTGGGAAACTAATTCCAAAGTTAATAGCACATGGGCGCTATTCTACTGTAGCCAGGTGCCATTGAACAGTAAGAATTTCTACCTCAGAGATTCATTCCTTTTCGTAAAGTATCATTACATCATGATTTTTCAGGCAGCACTTGTGGATGTCCGCCTATGAATTTGGTAAGAATTGTGGGTCATGCGAACTGGTGTATCAGTCCTTTTTCTGTAATACCACAAAACACTGGGCCTCTATGGAGGAGAGCTAAATTTGTCGATTCTCCAACGATCCATTTTAACTCTAGACCGGGAAAGAAAGCCCTTGCTTTGAGGCGGGAGGCTAGTATTGTAGGTAGTCAGAGCCAGGTACTTAAAAACAGCAAAAAGCATGGATGGCCTTAGCGAGTGATGTCCTGGTTGTAGAGAACTGCCTTAAGTAGAGATAGTCCACATCTTGAATAGCAAACTCCTCCTGTTGCTATGACAGCTTCCAAGAGCACACTTGTCTCATCAGAGCCTGGGGCTTATTCAGTTGGCTCCACCCTCTTCCTGGAGTGCTCTGTTTATTAAAAGAGCCCTGCCCTTTATTTTACTAGGATTAGTCATTACGGGTTGGCGAACTGCCCTTTTTCTCCCTCCTCTCCAGCTTTTCATCTGCACCCTAGAAGCACGGGCTGTGCCTTTGGGCCTGCTGAGAGTTCTTCAAGAGAGCTGATTTGAGAGAAAATTAAGAACAGCTAGGAGTAGGCACAATGCCTTCATATGCCTCCAGCAAAAAAGGCAGCTCAGATACTCCAAGAAGGAGAGAAAAATGATGAGAGTTGCAGCAAGGGGCTGAGACGTGGGAACTGTGCAGGCTGATTACTGGAGATTAGGCTCAGGGCAAAAGTGCTTACTGAGATATTGGAACTCTTAGGACATTATTCTAGTGTTTAGCACCTGGAGTCGATAGACTTAACAGCTAAAACTAAACTGGGGTAGACTGGTGAAAGCTGTGAAAATGCCCTGAGGCAGCTTATACTTAGGAATAAGATTAACAAGCAAATGATTAGAGACTGAGCTTCTTTGCACAATAAGTTACAAATTGGACCCTTTGCATACTTCTCCCTGTTGTTTTGTGTGGGATTGCATGGTTTACATGTGAAAGTAAATGTATTTATTTTTTGGTTTGTTTATTCTAAAGGCATAAATTTCTATACATAAAATATTGACGTTTATTTGGAGTAGCATATCCTTATGAAACTAAAAAACTTGTGGAGTGCGAAGGGATGTTAGAGCTGACATACTTCGACACTAATTTTACAAATGAGGAATTTTTAAGCCTAAAGAATTATGGAAGATATTGGTAACATGAAGCAGGAATCAACAGTTACAAAGAAGATCATTCAGAAATATCAGCTATAAAAAATACGAGTTTAAATAACTTGATGGAGGGGTCACATAGCCATTTTGTGACAGAGTTGTAGTTGGAAGTTAGGTCTCCTATTTCCAGCCAAATGATGTTTTCACCCCACACCTGTTGTACTTAATTTAGCCTTGCCCAGAGAGAATCCAAACTTCTGTTCCTTTATTACCACTAGTGACTGTCGGTGATTATCACAGGTAGAAAGCAGACTATCAGAGATGAATCAAACTGCCTCTATAGAATTTTCTCAGAATCCTTAACATACTAATCATGTTGTATAAAAGTCACAGTGAAAAGCTAAATACCAAGATGCACTTTGGCATTTATTTTATTAAATCTTTTTTCTCTATGTGCCATCCTTAAATATGGTAATGTTGCTCTGTTTAGTAGTGTTTCAAAAACATTGTATTTTTAAGTTTAAATAGCAATGACTCACAGTATTTAGTTCTGTTGTCTAATTCAAGAAACTACACACAGAACTGATACTTCAGACTATGCAACCACAGCAGTAACAACCACGGTGATGTCTTGTCTTATTTGCAGGGTTGTCTCTTTGATGGGTGAATGAACCTTTGGAAGGGTGAATGTATAACCTAAACCTAATAGAATGAGAGTAGGGTCACTGACATTAGTCTGAGAAATCTGTTTTGAAGTTGTAACCAAAGTGGTCTCCTCAGTCAAAAAAACTGCAGTAAGTATTAATAAATAACCTTGGAAGTTACTGAGCATCAGTCTTCTTAAATAATATATCTTTTGAGGAGTGAAACTACCCCAAAAGAAAGACAGCAATCTTAATATACTAGACAAAGCAGAATGAATAAACTAATAAAAACGATTGAAAACAAACTAGAATATCATTGAAAAGCTAAGAGACAATGTTGGTAACATGAAGCAGGAATAGCCACTATGAAAAATATAAATCAAAATAACTTGGTAGGGGTTAATAACAAAAGATATGGATGAAGAATTATAAATAGTGGAATAGCCACTATTTATTCAGAAATAGCCACTATGAAAAATATAAGTCAAAATAACTTGGTAGGGGTTAATAACAAAAGATATGGATGAAGAATTAATTAATGACCTGGAATACTAGATTGAACAACTTTCCCAGAAGGCATCAGAAAGCGATAAATAGTTGGGAAATATAGGAAAAATACTTCAGAGGTATATATAACAGAAGGAAAAATGTCAAATCAGTTTAATAAGAGTCCTAGAAAGAGAGAGGGAGAAAAGTATATGGAGGGGATGTAAGTATTTGAAGAAACAAAGACCAAGAATTCTCCAATCTTAGGGGAGTATGGATGATCTCAGTTTAAAAGGATTCAGAGTTTGCCAAGCAGTACATATGAGACAAAGCGTATATCTAGAAACATAGCAGTAAAATTTAAAAGTGTCAAAGAAAGAAGCCTTTCCAGGAAGAAAAGGCAGATTACTTACAAAGGAACAAAATCGTATTGACACCTCAGTACTCAAAAGCAACTCAAATAGAAGAAAACAGTGGAACGTTGATTTTCAGTATTGAGGGGGAAAACTTGGAACCTAGAATTTTATACCCAACTAAGTATCATTTAAATGTAAGAATGAAATATTCTAACGTGTCCAAGGCCTCAAAAAGTTTACCACAAAGACTGTCTTTGAAATAAGTTCAATGAAAGAGAATTTATAATAAATATGAGTGAGTCGACATCCCCAGAATCTTCTCGTTAATGTTCCTTTAATTTCTCAGATCTGTCAACCTTCCTCTTACTGTGACATCTCCAGGATAGAATTCGTTTGAGGGAGCCAGAGTCTGGAGTTTGCATGCTATTGTGTGAGAATCTCAAGTGGCTCATTTTTACTTTCATTACAATCTTATCTTTCCTGCTAAGCTTATAAACTACCTCAGGACACAATATTGTTCATTTCTGTATTCCCAGTAGTACCTTTCTCAGGGTTCTGCACATGGGAGGTATTTATTAAGTGTCTGTACCAGAAAGGAAAAGAGGAAAAGAGGAAAGGAGAAAGTTATAGGCTGAAAGATGAAGCTAGGGTTGCTTCCATTCAAGAGAATGGTTGTTCTCTCTGGTTTTTGTGCACAGACGATTAAGTGACATCCCAATGTGTGTCAATATTTTGCACTTCAGCAGATTATCTCCTGTGTTAAGTCTATGAGTGACTTGAAGATAATTGAGCATTATTCGTTTCACCATCAAAATATTAAAAGCAGCTTAGTTTGAATCCACTTGAATTAATCGTTTACTTGGTTCTCCATGACACTTAAGCTCCCACTGAGTCATTCATGATGGAAAATTATATGCTGGCATACTAGTAAACATTCCCAGGCCAGGAATAAGAAGAGAAAGTAATCCACAAGGGATTCTGGGGTGGTTTTTTGTGGGGGGGAGTTTTTCAGTGTATCTCCACAGAGTTGGTGAAAAATCTCCCTTCCTCCCTCTTCAGTGAGGCAATTCTTTTGGATTATCTGTGCTTCTATAACAAGTGCCCACTGAGGCTGTATGGGTGATACACACCTATCAGCATCCAAACTAAGATCTGTCTTGAATTGGACATCCTGCTTTCCAGAAAAGAAGTGGGTGGGTGGGTGGTGTTCCACACTTACTTTTCCTTGGCATTATTTGTTGGCATTTGGAGGCAGGCAGAACTAGAGACATCAAGGTTGAGAGGGGCATCAGAGTTATTTCTTTTCCCTTCTGTAAACAAATGCCATCTTTTACATCCATATAAAAAGCATTTGCAGATGTTTAAGATGCTTGCCTGTGAACTATTTTCAGAGTTTCAATAGTTATTTTATTGCAAATCCCAAAGAAAAGGTGCTGGGTAGAGCAGAAAATGGCAGTGACAGATCCCCAAAACAAATATATGACACATGCACATCCTGGAGGCCAACATTATCACATCAGCAAATACCAGCAGAGTTCCTCCTCACCATTATCTCCTCCATGTTTTTTCACCCCAATTCAGTTTTTGATAATGTGTTTTTATAATAACACTGAGTTGAGATTGTTAGCAACAATTTTGGCATATGGAATTAATTGAATTATTTCTCAGGTAGTTGGAATTCTTACTAAAAATTCCAGAAGATCATGTAACATTTGGGCGCCACATGGATTTAATTCAGTATATAGTCATGAAGCACCTGCTCAGTGCAAGGTCAGCCCTGGGCAATGCCTACATACACTTACCAGTGTGAAGGAAGTGCCAAGGGAAGAGTACAAATGAACTGGAGGTTCAAAGCAGGGATAGGATATCTTGGTGGAACAAAAGGAAAGACTTCTTGAAAAGGTACCCTTGGGGACTAGACATAAACAACAGATACAATTTCTACAGGCATAAGAATGTTAGGAGGCAGAAACAACTTGAGCAAAAGTAACAAGGTGGGAGATCATAGGATCCATTTAGGGCTGTAATAGCCCCTATGTATTGAGTCATGACTCTGTGCCATGCATAGTGTTAAGTGTTTTACATGCATTCTCTTATTTAATTGACACAGCAGTGTCATTCGATATAGGTAGTATCATTCCTACTTTACAAACTAGGAGAATAAAGCTCAGAACAGTTATGTAACTTGGTCACCTGCTAAGAGATGGCAGAATAGGGATTCAAACCAGGTCTGTCAGACTCCAAAGCCTAGCTTTTTAGCCACTAAGCTTTATTCCTCAGAAACAAACATGTGACTGGGAAGAAAGGGTAGGACCATGTTGTGAAGAGCTTTAGGCTTTAGATGCCAAGTGAAGGATCCTAAACTTAAAAGTGTGAGATTGTGAAATAACAGGGAAAGTTGTTTTCCTGTAACAGGAAATGAACAGTCAATAAGAGGTCAACAGGTTACAGACCAATGACCAGGTCTAAAATTTCTCTTTCCTCATTTGTTTTGTACCTTCCTGGGAGGAGAACAGATTGAGTAGGAAAGAAACCTCCCTGTTCTTCTTAGAGCTTTTGTATAGAATTTCCACTTCTTGGGTGTCCTTTTTGTTTGGTTCAATTCCTCGCTATTGTGCATGGTCTTACTTCTGAGGAAGGAAGGTCAGAATCTGAAATTCTGTGGCCAACTAGAAAATTGGATCGCTTAAATTTCAGTTCCTATGGCATTATATTGGATAACTGAAGCCCCTGTTATCTTTTTTATTAATTTTTGATTAGTTTTGGTCTTTTATGTTTAGCTTCTTCTCAATCACAAAAAGAAAATTCATTAATTGTCCATGAATATAATTATCCTCTTCAATCTTGTCTAGAACTGGAAGGCCCTGTTGCCCTCACTGGTAGTTAGCTACCTTTTTATCAACCTCGGTGTGGGATCCTGAAGGAACAAGTACTTGGAGTCTTGCCTTCTGATTGACCCTGGCACTTCCCCATGTGGCCCTACATGGTGTGGCATGGTGTTGCCCCTCCCTTTGGAATTGTGAGTAGCAAACTCCTCTCTCTCTCTCTCTCTCTTTCTTTCTTTCCCTTCCTCCCTCCCTTCCTTCCTTCCTTCCTTCCTTCTTTCCCTCCCTTCCTCCCTCCCTCCCTCCTTTCCTTCCTTTCTTTCTTTCTCTCCCTCCCTCCCTTTCTTCTTCCTTTCTTTCCCTCCCTCCCTCTGTCTTTCTTTTTTCTTTTCTTTTCTTTTTTTCGTCTGTCTCACTTGGTTGCCCAGGCTGAGTGCAGTGGCGCGATCTCAGCTCACTGCAACCTTTGCCTCACAGGTTCAAGCAATTCTCCTGCCTCCTGAGTAGCTGGGAGTACAGGTGTGTTCCACCACAACTGGCTAGTTTTGTATATTTAGTAGAGATGGGATTTCACCATGTTGGCCAGGCTGGTCTCAAACTCCTGACTGCAAGTGATCCGCCCACCTTGGCCTCCCAAAGTGCTGGAATTACAGGTGTGAGCCAGCACACCTGGCCACAAACCATCTTTTCAGTGACAGATGCCTCCTGATCTTTGGCCTTACTCCACCTGAATAAAAATAGCAGTCCCTAACCTTTTTGACACCAGGGACCAGTTTTGTGGAGAACAATTTTTCTACAGACCAAAACGCGGGACTGGGGAGATGGTTTCAGGATGAAACTGTTCCACATCAGATCATCAGGCATTGGATTCTCATAAGGAGCCGGCAACCTAGATCTCTTGCATGTGCAGTTCACAATAGGATTTGTGCTCCTTTGAGAATAATGCTGCCACTGATCTGACAGGAGACAGAGCTCAGGCAGTAATGCTGGATTGCCTGCTGCTCACCTCCTGCTGTGTGGCCAGTTTTGAACAGGCCAAGGACTGGTACTGGTCCTGGGGGTTGGGAACCCCCTTTTTAAAAGACCCAAAACTGTGTCAATGCCATCAACCAAATCTAGAGGGTGGGAAATTCTGCAGGAAAAATGGCCTGATTGTTTACTAACTTAATTGCTTAAAATATAACTTCTATTGTTATTGCAAATTTGCTTTCTTGATTAATAGCGAGACTGAATTTTGTATATTTGTTTAGCAGTTATATTTCTTCTTGGGAGGAAGTGAATTGAGTATTCCTGCCCATTGTTCATTTACTCAGAATGTATTTTAAAGTAAACTGGATCAAAATGTTTCATGGACTTAAGTGTAAAGTATGAACTATAAAACTTTTAGAGGAAAACATAGGAAAAAGAATTTCAGGTCTAAGGTTTAGTGAAGAATTCTTAGACTTGATACCCAAAGCATGAGCTATAAAAGGAATGTTTATAAATTAGAGCTCTTAAAGAGAAAACTTTTTTTAAAAATTAAAAGTTAAAAAATTTAGAATTTTTGCTCCCATGAAAGACCCTGTTAAGGGAATAAATGACAAGCTACAGACAAGTAGAAAGTATCTGTGAACCACATATCCAACAAATGACTCATATCTGGGATATACAAAGAATCTCACAACTTAACAGGAAAAAAACCCAATTAAGAGATGAACAAAAGACATGAAGAGACATTTCACCAAGTAGGATTCACAGATGGCAAATAATTACATGAAAAGATGTTCAATATCATTAGGCATCAGAGAATGCAAATTACCATAATGAGATGTCACTGCATATGTATTAGAATATCTAAAATGAAAAATAGTGATAACCCCAAATACTGGTGAAGATGTGGAGAAACTCAGTCTCTCATATATTGTTTGTTGGAATTTAAGATGGTACAACCACTCTGAAAGAAAGTATGTATATTTCTTTAAAAACTGAACATGCAATACCATAAAACCTAGGAATTTCACTCCTAGACATTCATTCTAGATAAATGAAAACTCATATGCACATGAAAATATGTACACAAATGTTCATAGCAGTTTTATTCATAATAACCCTAAACCGGAAACAACCCAAATGTCGTCAAATGGGGGAATGGATAAACAAACCCTAGTACATCCATACCATGGACTATTACTTGACAAATCTTGCATGGATATTAAGGATTTGCTGTCTAGTGAAAAAAGCCAATTTCAAAAGGTCAATACCATATGATTCCCATTATATAACTCTTGAAATGATAAAATACAGTGATGGAGAATAGTTGTTGTCAGGGGACAGGAACAAGGATGAGGAGTGGGCGTGATAATAAAGGTAGTAGCATGAGGGAATGCCTTTGTGGTGATGCAAGCAGTCTTTTGATTGTGATGTTTATTGTGTAAATCTACACGTGTGATAATATTGCACAGGACTATGCCCCACTCACATATGTGAGTGCATTTAAATGCTGGTGAAAACTGAAAAGCTCTGTAATTTGGTTCATTGTATTTTCCTATCATCACCTAAGACACACAATTAGGGAAAGCCAGGGGAAGCATTCAGTGGACTCTGTAAACTATTTTTGTAACCTCCTGTAAGTCTGTAACTATTTCAAAAGAAAAAGCTTCCAAATCAATGCTAGAATTTTCATTGGAATAGCATTGAATTACCCATTAATTTGGGGGTCATTGACACCTTTACAATGTTAAGTCTTCCCAGGTTCATTCTATTTGTTGCCTTTAAAAATGTTTTTCATTTATCTAAATAACATTTTCATCAACTAAGATAAGGTAAAATAATTTAATGTTAACATATTTCAAGTTTAAAACAATTTTTGAAAGCATTTTTTCTCCAAATTCTTTGTATGACATAAAAGTTCTTGGCTTTTTAGATATTTCTTTTTGCAGTAGTTTTTAGTGTATGCTCTTTGAATTAATAGTATGCATATCTCTAACTTTTCAGTCTAAGTAAAGAAGATATTATATGATTTTATATAAAATGTAGAAAACTTAAAATATTAGAGGTCAGTTTAACCACTCCCTATTCTTTTTTCTATAGTTGTCAAATGTATTACATTTACATGTGAAGCCTATAAGTAAATGTCCTAAGTTTTGGTCTAAGGAATGCTATGTATTTTAAGAAATTAAGAGGAATGAAATGGCTTTTTAAATATTTACCCATATATTTATAATTTCTGCTTTATTTTGTAAATTAATATATGCATTTCCTTCTGGATTCATCTTCCTTCAGCCTGGTGAAGAACTTACTTTTGTTAAGAAATCGAGAAGTATCTAGGCAGCATCGGCATGGTTAATGAAGCTAATAGGATCACTTGTCTAGCTGCTAGGTCAGCTTGTCACATTTTCATAGATTCAGCCAGTAAGGATAAATGAGCCCAAATAGATTCAGTTTATTACTTAGACACCAAGAGCAAGATCAGCATAGGATTACCTACTCGTATTCATAGTCCAGCAGGGTTACACTGAACTGGGGGGACCAGGTGACATGAATAACAGTTTGCTCTGTCACTGAGAAACCGACTCTAGGCTATAGCCAAACATGTTTATGCAGCTGTATCATAAGGGAGGGGGACAAGATGGAAAGTTCTGTGCTCACTGACATTAGGGAGATTGATGAAAAATAGCCTTGGGATGGTTCTTCATCAGACTATTTATATTCCTTTGTTCCAAGAGGAGTTGCATGGTGTTCTCCAAAGACCCCAGTCAGACTATGGTAAAGCCTTGCCTAAGTGGCCCATATGGAGACTAAAATGATCATTGGGGCACCATGCAGTAGAGCTGTTCTCCTACAACCTTAGCATTTCTCGTGGTTCAGGTTTGCTGGCAAATAATTTTTTTCTTTATTTTTTAACACTTTCACTATTTTATCTTTTTTAAATTTTTGTGGGTACATAGTAGGTGTATATATTTATGGGATGCATGGGCTATTTTGACACAGGCACACAAGGCATAATAACCACACCAGGGCAAAGGAAACAAACATTCAACAAAGTGAAGCGACAACCCATACAATGGGAGAAAATATTTGCAAACTATCCATCTGACAAGGGATTAATAACAATAATTTTTTAAATTTTTGTTGTATCTGAAAGTATCTTTGTTTTGCCTTCATTCTTAAAAAATATTTTTGGTGAGTATAGAATTCTGGGTTGACTTTTTAAAAAATATTTTAATTTTTGTAGGTACAGAGTAGGTGTATCTATTTACAGGGTACAAAAGATGTGTGATTATCACATCATGTAAAATGGGCTATCCATCCCCTCAAGCATGTATCATTTATAGTACAAACAATCCAACTATACACTTAGTTATTTTTAAATGTACAATTACATTATTTACTATAGTCACCCTCCTGTGCTGTCAAATACTAGGTCTTATTCATTCTTTCAAACTATTTTTTTTGTTTCCGCTAACCATCCCCACCTGCCACCAACCCTTTTACTACCTTTCCCAGACTTTGGTGACCACCCTTTTTCTCTCTGTCTGTATGAGTTCCATTGTTTTGATTTTTAGATTACGCTAGTAAGTGAGAACATATAATGTTTGTCTTTCTGTGACTGGCTTATTTCATTTAGCATAATGATCTCAAGTTCTATCCATGTTGTTGCCAATGGCAGGATCTTGTTCTTTCTTATGGCTGAATAGTATTCTGTTATGTATAAGTGCCACATTTTCTTTATCCATTCATCTGTTGGTGAATACTTAGGTTGCTTCCAAATTTTTGGCTCTTGTGAACAGTGCTACAACAAACATGGGAGTGCACATATCTCTTTGATCTGCTGATTTACTTTCTTTTAGTTATATACCCAGCAGTAGGATTGCTGGATCATATGGTAGCTCTATTTTTAGTTTTTTGAGAAACCTCTATAAACTGTTTGTCATAGTGGTTGTACTAATTTTATTGACATCAACAATGTACAAGGGCTTCTGTACATCCTAACCAGCATTTACTATTGCTTGTCTTCTGGATATAAGCCATTTTAACTGGGGTAAGATGTTATCTCATTGAAGTTTTTATTTGCATTTCTCTGCTGACCAGTGGTGTTGCACAACTTTTCATATGCCTCTTTGCAATTTTTATGTCTTCATTTGAAAAGTGTCTATGCAAGTATTTTGCCCATTTATTAATCAGATTAATAGATATTTTCCTATAGAGTTATTTGGACTTCTTATATAGTCTGGTTATTAATCCCTTGTCAGATTGGTACTTTACAAATATTTTCTCCCATTCTGGTGGTGGTCTCTTCACTTTGTTGATTGTTTTCTTTGCTGTGCAGAAACCTTTTAAACTTGATGTAATCCCATTTGTCCATTTTTGCTTTGATTTCCTGTGCTTGTGGATTATTACTCAAGAAATTTTTGCCTAGACCAATGTCCAAGAGAGTTTCCCTGATGTTTTCTTATAGTAGTTTCATGGTTTGATGTCTTAGATTAAGTCTCTAATCCATTTTGATTTGATTTTCCTATGTGGTGATTTGAGTTTGATTTTATTTTTGTAGGGGTCTAGCATCATTCTCCTGTATATAGATATCTAGTTTTCCCAGCACCATTTATTGAGGAGACTGTTTTTGCCAA
The DNA here is from genome assembly GCA_004027715.1 of Plecturocebus donacophilus. Classification (NCBI taxonomy): domain Eukaryota; kingdom Metazoa; phylum Chordata; class Mammalia; order Primates; family Pitheciidae; genus Plecturocebus; species Plecturocebus donacophilus. The sequence continues at coordinate 30,177 of PVKP010004477.1, read as the reverse complement.
CATATGTTCTTGGCATCTTCATAAAAAATGAGTTTACTGTAGATGTGTGGACTTGTCTCTGGTTTCTCTATTCTGTTCCATTGGTCTACATATCTGCTTTTATGACAGTACCATGTTGTTTTTATTACTATATCTCTGTGGTATAATTTGAAGTCAGGTAATGTGATTCCTCCAGTTTTGTTCTTTTTGCTTAGAATAGCTTCAGCTATTCTGGGTCTTGTGTTATTCCATATAAATTTTAAGATTTTTTCTACTTCTATGAAGAATTTTATTGGTATTTTTATAGCAGTTGCTTTGAATGTGTACGTTGCTTTGAGTAGTATAGACATTTTAACAATATTGATTCTTTAAATCAATGAACATGCAATACCTTTACATTTTTTGGTATCCTCAATTTCGTTCATCATTGTTTTATACTTTTCATTATAGAGATCTTTCACTTTTTTTTTTTTTTTTTTTTGAGATGGATTCTTTCTCTTGTTGCTCAGGCTGGAGTGCAGTGGTGCAATCTTGGCTCACTGCAACCTCCACCTCCCGGATTCAAGTGATTCCCCTGCCTCAGCCTCCCAAGTAGCTGGGATTACAGGGGCCCGTCACCACACCTGGCTAATTTTTTGTATTTTTAGTAGAGTCGGGGTTTCACCATGTTGGTCAGGCTAGTTACAAACTCCTGACCTCAGGCGATCCACCAGCCTTGGCCTCCCAAAGTGCTGGGATTACACGTGTGAGCCACTGCACCCGGCCTGAGATCTTTCACTTCTTTGTTTAATTTCTAAGTATTTAATTGTACATGTGGCTACTAAAAATAGGATTACTCTCTTGATTTCTTTTTCAAATTCTTCACTGTTGGCATACAGAAATGCTATTGATTTTTCTATGTTGCTTTTGATTTAGTATCATGCAACTTTACTGTATTTAACAGTTCTAATAGTTTTCTGGTTGAGTCTCTAGTTTTTTCCAAATATAAGATCACCTGCAAAAAAAGATGACTTAACTTTCTTTCCAATTTGGATGGTCTTTATTTCTTTCACTTATCGAATTACTCTCACTAGGACTTCTAGTGCTGTGTTGAACAACACTGATCAAAGTGGACACCTTCGTCATGCTCCAGATCTTAGAAGAAAAGCTTTCAGGTTTTCTCCATTCAGTATAACACTATCTGTGTGTCTGTCATATATGGCTTTTATGATGTTGCATTATATTCCTCCTACACCCAGTTATTTTTTGAGGGTTTTTATCATGAAGGGCTGTTGAATTTTATCAAATGCTTTTTCAGCATCAACTAAAATGATCATATGGTTTTTGTCCTTCATTCTGTTGATATGACATTGATTGATTTGTGTATGTTGAACTATTTTGATATCCCAGGATAAATCCCACTTGGTCATGATGAATGATCTTTTTAATGTGTGTTGAATTTGGTTTGCTAATATACTGTTGAGGATTTTTGCATCAATGCTCATCAGTGGTATGAGCCTGTAGTTTCCTTTTTTTTTTTTTTTTTTTTTTTTGATGTGTCTTTGTCTGGTTTTGGTATCAGGGTAATACTGGTCTCATAGAATAAGTTTGGAAGTATTGCCGCCGACACTATTTTTCAGAATAGTTTTGGGAGAATTCATGTTAATTCTTCTATAAATATTTGATAGAATTCAGCAATGAAGCCTAGACTTTTCCTTACTGGGAGTTTTTGTTATTATACCTTCTATTTCATTACTCATTCTTGTTCTGTTCAGGTTTTGGATTTCTTCATGGTTCAAACTTCGTAGGTTGTATGTGTCTAGGAATTTATCAATTTCTTCTAGATTTTCAAATTTATTTATACATAATTGCTCACAGATCCTTTGAATTTCTGTGGTATTAGTTGTAATGTCTCCTTTTTTGTCTCTGATTTTTATTTATTTGGATTGTCTCTCCTTTTTTCTTAGTTTGGCTAAAGGTTTGTCTATTTTGTTTAGCGTTTCAAAAAACTACCTTTTGTTTAATTGATCTTTTGTTTTCTTCATTTCAATTTTATTTGTTTCTGCTCTGACCATTATTATTTCTGTTTTTCTACTAATTTTGTTTGATTTGCTCTTGCATTTCTAATTCTTTAAGATACATCATGAGGTTGTTTATTTAAAGTATTTCTTCTTTTTTGATGTAGGTACTTGTAACTATAAACTTTCCTCTTAATACAGCTTTTGCTGTATCCCATAGGTTTTGGTATGTTGTATTTCCATTATCATTTGTTTCAAGAAATTTTTCAATTTTCTTCTTAATTTATTCATTGGCCCACTAATCATTCAAGACCATATTGTTTAATATCCATGCATTTGTGTAGTTTCCAAAATTCCTGTTGTTATTGATTTCTAGTTTTATTTCCTTGTGGACAGAGAAAATGATTGATATTATTTCAACTTTTAGACTATTTTAAGTCTTGTTTTGTGACCTAACATATTATCTATCCTTGAGAATTATCCATGTGCTGAGGAAAATAACGTGTATTCTGCAGCCATTGGAAGAAATGTTCTGTAAATATCTATTGGGTCCATTTGGTCTATAGTACAGATTAAGTCTGATGTTTATTGCTTTTCTGTCTTCAAGATCTGTCCAGTGCTGAAAGTGAGGTTTTCTCTTGCTGCTTTTAGGATCTTTTCTTTATCCTTGATCTTTGAGAGTTTGATTATTAAATGCCTTGAGTTAGTCTTCTTTGGGTTAAATATGCTTGGTGTTCTATAATCTTCTTGTGCTTGGATATTGATATATTTTACTAGCTTTGGGAAATTCTCTATTATTATCCCTTTGAATAAGCTTTCTACCCTTATCTCTTTCTCTACCTCCTCTTTAAGGCCAAAACTTAAAGAGGCAAACTTAGATTTGCCCTTTTGAGGGCTATTTTCTAGATCCTGTAAATGTGCTTTATTGTTTTTTTATTCTTTTTTTGTTTTTTTTTCCTCTGACTGTGTATTTTCAAGTAGCCTGTCTTCAAACTCACTAATTCTTTCTTCTGCTTGATCAATTCTGCTGCTAAGAGACTCTGATGCTTTCTTCAGTATGTCAATTGCACTTTTCAGCTCTAATATTTCTGCTTGGTTTCTTTTCATTATTTCAATCTCTTTGTTAAATTTATCTGCTAACATCTTGAATTATTTATCTGTGTTATCTTGAATTTCTTTTGAGTTCCCTCAACACAGCTATTTTGAATTCTCTGTCTGAAAGGTCACATATCTCTCTTTCTCCAGGAATGGTCCCTGTTGCCTTATTTAGTTAGTTTGTTTTGCTAGATGGTGTTGATGCTTGTGGACATTCTTCAGTGTCTGGGCATTGAAGAGTTAGGTATTTATTGTAGTCTTCTCAGACTGGGCCTGTTTGGGAAGGCTTTTCAGATACTTTTAAAGGACTTGGGTGTTATGATCTAAGCTGTATCTAAGCCCCCTTAAAGCACATACAGCTTAGATCACAGTAACACTGTAGTTCTTTCAGATTCATAGAGGTACTGCCTTGATGGTCTTAGACAAGATCCAGAAGAATTCTCTGGATTACCAGGCAGAAACTCTTCTTGTCTTTTTTTACTTTCTCCAAGGAAATGGAGTCTCTCTCTCTCTCCCTCTCTCTCTCTCTCTCTCCCTCCCTCTCTCTCTCTCTCTCTGTTCTGAAACACCTTGAGCTGGAGGTGGAGTGACATAAGCACCCCTGTGGCCAACACCAGTAAGACAGTGTTGGGTCAGACCTAAGCTCAGCATAGTGCTGGGTCTCACCCAAGGCCTGTTGTAAACATTCCTTGACTGTAGCCTGTGTTCACTCAAAGCCCTGGGACTCTACAATCAGCAAGTGGCAAAAACAGCCAGGTCTATGTCTTTCCCTTCATGGTGGCAATTTCTCCCAGGCTCTAGGGGTGTCCAGAGGTGCCATCTGGGAGCCAGGGACTAGAGTCAAAAACCTTAGAAATCTTAACTGGCGTTCTGTTGTCCTGTGGCCGAGCTGGTGCTCAAACCACAAGATACAGTCCTTCCAACTCTTTCCTACCCTCTTCAAGGCAGAGAAGCCTCACCTCATAGCCACTCCCACCACAGGCTCATAGGGACTACTTCCAGACTACTACCCAATGTTCCCTTAAGACCCAAAGGCTCTTTAGGCAGTTTCTGGTGAATGCTGCCTGGCCTGGGACTCACCCTTCAGGGCAGTGGGCTCCCCTCTGGCCCAGGGAAGGTCCAGAAATGCAGTCAAAGAGCCTAGTCCTAGAATCAGGGACCCCAAGAGCCCGCTTAGTGCTCTATCCCATTGTGGCCAAGCTGATATCAAAAGTGCAAGACAAAGTACCCTTTCCCTTTCCCTCTGCTTTTCTCAAGTGAAAGGAGTCTTGCCCCATAGCCACCATAGCTGGAAGTGTGCTGAGCCTCACCAGAAGCCAGCAAGCCTTAGAGTCTCACCCAAGGCCCTTGGCATAGTACCTAGGTATCACTGAAGTTTATTCAGAGCCCAAGGGCTCTTCAGTTAACAGGTGGTGAATCCAGCCAGGACTTGGTCCTTCCCTTCACAGCAGTGGGTTCCCTTCTGTGTCTAGAAATGTCATCCTCGAGCTAGGGCTGGGAAAGGGGGCCTTGCAACTCTAACTGGTGTCCTATCCTACTGTGGCTGAGCTGGTATCCAAGATGCAAAACAAAGTCTCCCACTACTCTTCCCTCTCCTATCCTCAAATGGAGAAAGAGGATGTATTTTGGAGCTGTGAGCTATAAAGCCTGAGTTTAGGAGAGGGGTGATGCCAGTACTCTCTTAGCTGTTCTGGCTGGTGTCTCAGTAGGTTGCATGCCCCCCAAGTCCGCTATCTCTGGGCCCAGTTCAGCACTAGGATTCTCCTAGGAGTTGCAGCTCTTGTGGCTTAGACTGCCTTTCAAGTTTATTTAGAGACACAGGACACTTTAACCTGTGGTTGTGAGACTAGCAGGAACTCAAGTTCCAACCACTGGGACTGCTGATTCCCCTCTGGCTAGGGCTGGCTTAAATGTTCTCTCCATAGGTGGGCACCAGCTGAGTTTGGTTTGGGTTTGTTTTCTGTTATAGGGCAGCACTGAGTTCAGTGCCTAACAATTGCTATAATCTCACTCTCCCTGACACACAGGAACACTCTCTGAACCACACTGCCAATGCTGGGAGATAAGGGAGGAGTGGCATTTGTGATTCAAGACTTTTCCTACCTCTTCAATGCCTCCTTCAGGAATATGAAATTAAAACGAGGTGCTGTGAGTGCTCATCTGATTTTGGTTCTTATGAAGGTACTTTTTTTGGTGTGTAGATAGCTGTTAAATTGATGTCCATGCAGGGGAACAGTCAGTGGAGACTTGTATTCCACCATCTTGTTCTTCCCCAAGTCCAGATTGACTTCTTTTTCTTATCACTTTGAAGATGTTGGTTTCTCTCTTTTGGCCTCCATCATTTCTGATGTCAGTAATTTAGTCATTTTTCCTCCTCTGTGTATAAACCGTTGTTATTCTCTGGCTGTTTTTTTTTAATTATTATTTTCTAATTATATTTGGTTTTTAGCAGTTTAACTATGAAATCCCAGACTTTGTTTTCTGTCCTTTTGGGATTTGCTGAGCCTCTAGAATCTTTAAATTTAGGGAAATGTAAACCATTACACATGCATTTTTTTTAGATATCCCATTCTCCTCCTCCTCCTCTCCTTCTAGAACTCTAACTTCATGTACATCACACCTTTGGATATTGTCCCACACATTCCTGCAGCTTTGTTCATTTTTTTCTCATATGTTTTTCTCTCTGTTATCTATATATCTGTAGGAATGCATAATTTCTAAAGTTTCATCTTAAGTTTACTGAAACTTCCCTCTTTTATTTCCATTCTGCTGTTAAGCCTATTCAGTGATTTTTAAAAATTATTGTATTTTCTAGTTCTGTAATTTTTATTTTTTATGTTTTATATTTCTCTACTGTGATTTTCTATCTTTTAATTTATTGTGAAAATACTTTCTTTTACTCCCTTGAGCATAATTCTACTATTTGCCTTAAAATTATTGTCTGCTAATTCTAACATCTGAATCGTCTTAAGTTTTCTCTTTGTTGATCGCATTATCTCTTGGAATGGATCACAATTTCCTAGTTACTCATATATTGAATAAGCTTGGACTGTATTCTGAATATGTTGAATATTATTGAGACTCTGGGTTCTATGAAAGATACTGATTTTATTGTTTTAGCAGATAGTTAAGTTGGTTAGACTGAAACTAAATTCTGTCTCTTGGTTGGTAGCTAAAATGTTAGTTAAGAGCTTTATCTTTAGCTAAAATCTATCTCATGTAAGTGTGGTTCAGGAGTCAGCTGAGACTTGGTTAGTTTGTATATACAGAAATTGGGGCTCCTATCTTGCCCTCTCTGCTTTACAAGATTCTCCCCCAACTGTCCAGGGGCTCAGTTTGTCCCAAACTCTATTCTTCAGTTCGTCATATCAGAATGATTGTCAGTTTACTCTTAGTGTGCTTAGCCACTGACAGCTTTGGCTTGCCTTCAGTCTAAAAGCTGTAAAAATAGGTTGCTCACATTATGCCGTACCTTTATTCAAATGTCAACTTCTTTTAAGAATATGCCTTCTTCTGTTCACTTTCCAGTCTCTTCATGTCATGGTTTCTTTATATTTTGTTCAGTGTTTAAAATTGCTGTTTTCAGGAGGATTGTAATCAGTAGGAGTTTATTCAGTCATATCAGAAGCAGAAGTAATGATCCTGCCCAATTTTGATTTCACTCCTAGCAGTTTATCCTTAATGTGGTATTCTGTCCTAGAAAGGAACCTTGACAAGTTGGTTTTGAGAGCTCATAGTGGCTAGATTCCTACAGCCCCTTTAGTCCTTCTTGCTATAGGCCTTTTGTACTCATTACTGGTGAGTGGACAGCCTCCACCAGTTTCAGCTGCTATTCTCAATTGTTCCACTATACTTTTCAGTGAATACTCATTAGCTGTTTTTCCTTGTGAACTCCTATTCCACTAGGGTTCTGGCTGTCTTGGACTGCAATGTGTAACTATGGAGAACAACTAATACTTAAGCCTTGCCTTGTGCCCCTCCCAACTCAATAAGTGTGAGAGTCAGAAGCTATGTTGCTGGAGAGAGAGCATCTAGCATAACAAATAGTAACTCAGCCTTGGCATTGGTTTCTTTCAAAATAATCCTCTGTATTTGTAGTTCTCTAATTTTCAGGGTGTCGAGATATGGGTGGAAATGGGGAAAAAACTCAAAGGCTGGCCAGTCCACATGCAGTTGATATCTAGTACCCATCATCCCAACCAGCCCTGAGTTCACACCTGGTAGGCACTGGTCTACTGTTTAAATGCCTCCCAGTGGCAAAGCAGGGAAAAGAATGGTGTTCTTAGAGTAATGAGTAGAGAAAACGGGCACATTAATTTTTTTTTTCTACCTTAACTCCTGTCCATTATTTTTGGCCCTCTTCTTTTCTAGGCTGCCTTTTCCCTAATTTACCCTACTTAGATCCCTGACCTATCCACAGGACCTTCTATTTCTCTAATGGTTTCCTCATCATTTTTTAGCTATTTGGTAGAGCTACCCATCTCTGGATTATGTGACATGGCCAAGGTTTGGTTCTGGAGAGAGGGCTAGTTGTAATTTTGCAATTTTGATAAGAACTGGCATAACTGCTACTATCTATAAAAAATGAAAATACCTAAAATTCTGTAGGACATATTTCAGGACATTGGAACTTAAAAAGGAGAGACTTCTGAACCCTAGAAGACCCTTGAGAATTTCAAACAATGATAACAACAAAGAATAATTAATTGATCATCAGCTTTGGGTTCTTACCCAGTTAATGACATAGACATATTGCCATCAGGGGTACAGTGTAAAATAAATCTTTACAGATATAAGATCTAATGGCATAGGAGATAATCTTGATTTTTGTAAAATAACGAATGAGTTTTCCTGTGACGTTACTGAGCAGACATTGGGCCAGGGTTGTAATATTTGTTATCTAATAAAACTAAAATTATCTGATTAATTATTTTTTCCTTTGCTTATGGACTTTGCCTCTACTCTGATGAAAGTAAGTTATAATTTATAGTTTCTAAGGAGATTAGGATGATAGAAAGTTTAAATGAAAAAAGCTATATCAAATTACTCTAGTTCTTAATTTTGCCAGAGTCATTAAAACCCAATTAGATACATACCAAATTCCTGTTTATTAGAAGCCAGCATAGTTATGGGAGCTCTTTTAACTCCATTCAGCCTTTTGCAAAAAAGCATTGTGTAATTTTAATAACAAGCACGTTTTCCATGAATATACTCATTTGCATTGACAAATCAGCCTCAGCCATTTACAATCCAGTGATTCAGACTGTTTAAGCAAATAAGTATATGCGCCATTAGCCAGCTCCTTTCCTTCTTACATCTTTTCTCTCATTAGTACTCCATCCCTACCCCCATGCGTGTTGAAGCACTATTCATGTCCTCCAGGACCAGCTCAAATAGTATCAAGCCCAGTCATTCCTCCACAAGACAAAATTGATTGTTTCCTTTCTTATTCTTCTCCCTGTCTCTAATGCCAAGTGCAGAATGTGTCCTGTAGTAAGTATGTTGAGTGAATGCAGTAAGAGTAAAACCAACTGTAACATGTTACCATTTTGGGAGACTGGCCATGAAGATGGTGCTTTCAAAAAGGCCTTTCTCCTCTACTGCCAAGACCCAAGCAAGGTCATTATGACACACTACTTACCCAAGACTTGCTATAGCTGTTTCTAATGGGAGCAGGGAAAACCAAGAGGTATGGCATTTACTGAGCCCACGAACACTGCCATTAACTTGCTTGTGCTTGGGGGAGTAGGGAAAGGTACTCCTGATTTGTGTGCTTGGCCAGGGCATGCCACGGACATAGAGACAGGCCTCTTCCAGTGATTACCTGCTTCTGTAGCCACCATTGTGCAATAGCATAGGAGTGGATAATCAACGTGTTTTGATTATATTTTCAAAGGTGGAAGAAAGAGTGCTATTAGAATCTAAGGTGTTGATTTTCTTTTATAGGAAACATCCCCTTGTGTTCCATCATAAACTCTTCAAAATTTGAAACATTTTGAATTAGAAATTATTGGAGATCCCTTTATAGTTACATTGACAAATGAGTTATTCACCTCTGCCCCACTCCTCATTATGTATTTCATTTGAAGTAAACACAATGCTTATTTAACTTTTGCATCCTCAGATTAACTGAAAGTGGAACAACCTAATAAATTTCCCAAGCATTGGAGTTTGAATTCTGAGGACAACATTTTTCATTCTCAAATGAAGCTGACTTCAAGAAAGAACAGCAAACCATACAGCAATGTTGGCCTCCTCTGTCTTGCAGAGTGCTCTTATAACGCAAGGGCTTGTGGAATTTGGCTCCATTTCCTACAGCCATGGGATAAGAATTGCATGTAAACAATAATATCCTATGCTATTTGGGCCTCATTTAACTGTCTTTATTGCTATAGAAGGAACTGCCAAGTGGTGCTGTTTCTCATAGCTTGTGCTTGACAAACCAGCAATAGTATAGGGTCTAATTCAAAGATGGCACTCCACACCACGAAGATTGTGGCTGTTGGGGCACACTCGGTTGTCACCAGGTTTCATGTTGACATATCCTTTCAAGTCACGCTGCAGGTGCACTGTCCATGAAGAATGAATCCTGTACTCTGAGGGTGGGCCTGTTATTGCAGAAGGCCTCTGCAGTTATCATTCTGGTGTTTTCCTAGAAAGCTGTAGCAGCTCTGCACCTAGAATGACTGTGTTTGCTGAATTACAAGCAGAGAGGTGATTTTTGCAAAGTAAGCTCTTACGTTGTTGACAGAGCAGTAACCTGGAGTCAGGAGACCTGTGTTGTACTCCCCAGCTGACTAGCTCTTTAGCTCTAGGAGAAACATCCTTGATTTCTCTGGCCTCTTTTCTAATCTTGAAATGATGAGATTATATTGAATAATCTCTAAATTCCTTTCTGGCCTAAATTTGATCAGGCAAATTAAAACAGTAAACAACAAACAGTGAGTCAAACAGAAGTTCCCAATCCCAGCTCTGCTGCTCAGTAATTGTGACTTGAGACAAGTTGTTTAACCATTCAGCTTCAGGTCTGCATTCCTGGGGAGACCAAAGCCTTCTCTACCTGCCCCACCTGGTGGTTGTGCCTGTTGAGTAGGGAAAAATATTTTTCACTCGACACTTACTGAGTAATTGCTCTGTGGCATGAGCTTGATAGATGGTGAAGAAGTAGAGGTTATTAGATTATCTGTTACTACTACTAATATTAACTATAGTTTAGGGATCACTTTCTATTTCCAGGCATGCACGTACAACATTCCATTTAGTCTCTATTTTATGGAGGAGGAAATTTGAGGTTCAGAGAGGTTTAATAATTTGTTCAGAATTATATAGCTCTGCAGAGCTGGAGCTGAGATTTATACCAGCATGCTGTTCTTTATTTTAACAGTTAAAAAATTCCTCACCTCTGACAAGGAGCTTGTGTTACTATCGTTATTTTTCTGGGCCATAGTATCTGAATCCCATGACCTAAAATCTGTGTTGGGGTAGGCAAATGAGGGGACTGATGTGGCTTGGGCTGAAGGGGAGATACAGACACTGCCTGAGGCGGCACAGCTACAGTAGTGAAAATACCCGAGGGACAGCCCTCAGATATTTTCAAGCCTTCCTCTGGCTTGTAGACCACCTGTCCTCAGAAGGCACTGAGGTGACAGGTAAGGGGGAGTGCAGAACAAAGCAAGCCCTGTGGGTCACAGGAAGGTAAGAGTGTTTTGGTACAGTTTCCAAGGCTTGGCATTCTTTGAGACAAGTTTTGAAGTGAAACTCATGGTGTGATATGTGGATAGAGCACCCCTCTAAAAAGCCATGCAGAGGGCAGGATAAGCCCTCAGTTTTCTCACCAGTAGAAGAAAGACTCACTGGCTAAATGAGCCCTGAGCACATTCCTCAGTCAAACATTCTCTGAGCCAACAGATCTGCAGAGCCGGGCTCCTCCAGGGTTCTGAGCAACAAACAAGCGCTCTTAGTAGGCCATTTGTCTCTCTTCAGAAAGTGACCCTGAATTTCTGAGATGCTAGGATTCAGTTTTGAATCCTGCCAGCTGCACTGGCAGGTTCCCATGCCCTACAAAGCAACAGCTTAGCTGTCTCCCTGTTCTGTTTGCCAACACTTCCCAGGGCAGGTCTCCTATCAAGAGAAGTGGGCTTTCTAGCCTTTGGAAGGTTGTGCGACCACACCTAGTTGCCAGAGACACAGCCCAGCTTTTTGTGTCTCTGCTTCACTCCAAGACTGCTGCTTCTCAGACCGTACTGGTGCTTTCTCCTACTCGTAGCTTAACAAAGAATGGTTTGTTTACTTAATCTTTGGTTTTAGAAGTGGATGTTTATTCTCATGTTGAACGTGTGCACTTCAAATATGGCCTCAATGGCAGAAGCGGGCCAGACAGGGAGAAGAGAGAGCTGAGCCCTGGTACTGGACATGACCACTGAGCAGGACCATGCTTGGGAGAGTGGCATTGTTACAGTCAGGGGCAGACAAGAGGGTGAGGAGAATGGTCTCCACACAGACCTAGGTACCTCTGTGATAGTCTAGAAAGCGGTCACTACTGAGCAATATAGGATAACCAACATAATAAAAACAATGACAATAGCACCAGAAGATACTTGTATGGACACTGCTAAGTATTTAGCATATACTGATTCTTTTGGCTTCACAGCAATCCTGTGAGGTAGCAATAATATTTCCTCACTTTACATATGAGGTAACCAAGGCACAGAGAAGTTAAATAACCTACTTAAAATCACACACCTTAGGGAGTATGTGGGTATTATTTGACTCTTCAGCCAGTTGGGCAATCATCATCTGCAAGACCTCTAACCAGTGGACACACCGTAGCCACTGGGCCAAGGTGCCAGTTCCAGAGATAAGGATGGGCAAAAACAAGGCAGGTGGAGTGACTCATCTATCCAGCATTAGTCTAGCACTGAGGACCATCCTCTCTGCCAGGTGTTGAAGGAAGATTTAAGTAACACATTATCTCATTTAGGCTAGCGCTTTAGTTTTCAAGGAGGCTGGGAAGGCAGGCAGGACAACTCTAGGACTTAAGAGTGGGAGTCGAGGCAGAAGACCAGTTGTTAAGCCTGGGTCAGTGTAAGAGGTAGGCTTAGGAAGAGTTCTAATCTGGGAGCATTACAGATCTTTCAGGCAGCTGTTCTAGGGGGTCAGAGACAGGGGAAAGCAACCTAATTTTAATGCTCCAGCCCAGGGCTGAGGCCACGCATTGACTTCATGCCTGTGAATGGGGTGATCACGGAACTGGGGTGGGCATTAGCCCCTAGGTGGAAGTGTAGGGATCTGAGTAGGAGAAGGGAATTGAATTGGGGACTGATGGGACAAAACCTAGGAAAAACACTCCAGCTCCTATGGAATCTGATTTTCCTTTTCCTGTTTCTTTGGCAGCATAAGCCTCAGATGTGGTTAAAAGGGAAATGAATTTGGAACCAAGAGATACGGGCTCCGTATGTTAGTAGAAACTACGATGTTTGAACATCCTTGTTGGTATAGCTGAAAATCTTAGTAGAAATTGTAGAAGACTGGAGGACATCTCGGAAATATACATGGATTGAAGTGGAGAAAAATTATCTTTTGGGGAAAATCTCCATGACAAAAAACCATGTTATTGTTGTTTTGTCTTTTAATTGTTTTCACTAAGGAAAACAATTAATTGTGCACACTAATCAGGTCATGTATGTAAAAGGCTTTCTGAGCTGTATGTCAGAAGCAGTGTGCATGACCTTGTCAGCATCTTCGTTGTTATAGATTGGGGATTGGCATCCTCAGGACTTCACAGGAGGAGGCTGGAACTTTGCTTCTTTTTTTCACTCCAGTCCCTTTTCTCTGTAATGGGAAAGTATCATTTGGAGCTGATTCATGCTTCTTTGCTGTGCTCACTAGTCTCCTGTAGAGCCATCAGCAGGGGCCGCTGCTATCTGCAGGCAGGGGTTGCATGGGTGCATGAAAAAGAGAGCAGAGCCCCTTGCCCTTGGCATGCAAGTTTAGCCAAGAAAATTGAGAAGTTAAGAGTCTGTGTCGTAGAATGTTGTGAGGTAACCTGACAGCATGGAAAGCACTTAGCGCAGCACCTGGTCCACATCAGCGTTTGGTAAATGTTGGCCTCCGCTATTCTCCTTTCCCCTCCTCCTCTACATCATCCTTCTCATCCTCCTTCCCCACTTTCCCCCACCACCTCCCCATTTTCAGAGGGCTTTTTCGAACCTCAGGCTAGTGGCTTGATGGACTCAGGACCAAGTTGACCTGGTTCTGACATAGTGGCCCAGTGTGGGTAACTAGATCTTGGGCCCTGGACCCTTGCATTCACAGCTTGAGCACTCTAGGGTTGAGATATTGCCTGGCCTTTGGCACTTCCCCTTCTAGCCCCTGTGACTTACACCCTGCCCTCTACTCTCAGAGGCCCCCAATGCCAGTCTCTAGGTATCCCAACACACTTATTGGATATGACTTCTCCTTTGGTAATAGTGGCCCACACAGCAGAGATTCCCACTTTGGTGTGGAGTCTTTATGTCCTCACCTGCCATCCTACACAGTGACTCTATACAGTGACCTCTAACCACGTACTTATCTCAGAACCTTCCCAGCAACGCTAGGTAGTTGCACAGTTCATTCATTTATTCATTCAACAAACACTCATTGAGCACCTACTGTGTGCCCTTGGAGGTGCATCCAGGGTGGCACAGTGGAAAGAGCATGGGAATTCTTAGAAGAGGCCTTCCAGCAGTATGTCAGAGTGGGTAAAACCTGAACTCCTGAGTTTCACAAATCCACACTTGAACCCTGGCTTTACCACTCACAGCTGTCTGGCCTTGGGCAAATCACCTCATCTCCCCATACCTCAATCTCCTCATATGTAAAATAGGCATATGAATATCCCTTATCTCACAGGGCTTCCTCATAAGCCTCATTTTCTACTCTGTGCTCTCATATAATTTGTATATTCCTTTTATTTCTACTTCGTATGATAATGTGTTGTAATTCTATCTGCCTTCCAAGCTATATTCTGAGCTCCCAGCAGACACAACTACGGGTTTCTGTTTGTATCTCTAGTGCCTCCCATAGTGTCTGCCCCAAAATATGCATTCAATAAGTCACTTCTGAAGTGTTAACACTATGCTGTAATTATTTGTCTAGATCTGTCTTCCTCATTAAGCTGTGAGCTTCTGGAGGGCCAATATTTCACTTGTCTCAGTATCTGCAGAATATAGCAGGGATTTGGCTTGGAACAGACACTCAGTGAATGTTGGTTAAATGAATGACTACAGAGTTGGGGATTGAGGGAAGGAATGAATGAACAAACAGATGGAGGCTGATGATTAAGACAGTTTCTTACAGGCTCACTATTAGTGAGGTCACCATCAGCTTGAAATTAATTTGGATATGTGGTAGGAATTTGAGGTAAGATATAGTTGTGTTTTCTGAGTCCTTGTCCTCCTTAACCTTGTAGAATTTAACACTGTTAACCACTCTTTCCTTGGCATTGTTTCCCTCTTTGGCCTCTGTAAAACAAAACTATTTTGGTTTTCCTAGTGTTTTTCCGACTTTTTTTAAGAGAGGGTGTCACTCCTCTCATCCAGATTAGAGTGCAGTGGCATGATCACAGCTCACTACAGCCTTAACTTCCTGGGTTCAGGTGATTCTTCCACCTCAGCTTCCCGAGTAGCTGGGACTACAAGCATGTGCCACCATACCTGGCTAATTTTTGTATTTTTTAAAATTATAGTTTAAGTTCTGGGGTACATGTGCAGAAGGTACAGGATTGTTACATAGGTATACACCTGTCATGGCTGTTTGCTGCATCCATCCCCCCATCATTTATGTTAGGTATTTCTCCTAATGTTAGCCGTCCCCAATCCCCCCACCCCCTCTACTATCCCTCCTCTAGCCCCCCCTACCCCCCAACAGGCCCTGGTGTGTGATGTTCCCCTCCCTGTGTCCATGTGTTCTCATTGTTCCACACCCACTTATGAGTGATAACATGTGGTGTTTGGTTTTCTGTTCTTGTGTCAGCTTGCTGAGGATTTTGTAGAGATAGGGTTTCAGCCACCGTGGCCAGACTGATCTTGAACTCCTGGTTTTAAGTGATCTGCTCACCTCAGCCTCCAAAAGTGCTGGGAATACAGGTGTGAACCACTGCACCCAGCCGAGTCTTCTTTTTCTTCCTGCTTCCTCACCACTACCTCTTCTATTCCTCCCCTACCACCACTAGCACCCCACTGTGATATAAGTATTCTCTAGGACCTTATATAATTCATAAGGAATATCCTTATGCAATTCATAAGGAATATATATATATGAATTGTTATATATAATGAATTATTATTAATGTTTGATGTGATAATGACAGTCATTATATATATTGTAACTAGTACTAGTTATATATTATTGTTTTATGTGATAATGGCAGAGTAGTTATATATATATTATAATAGGTAGTTATAATATATATATAAACTTCTAAGTTAAGTCTTTTAAGTTAGCTTCTGTTTCCTTTTGTCATGATAGCTTCCTTGATTTTTGGTTATATAGGATGTTTCAGGCTCATTTTATACTATTCCAAACCCAAACTGGGGGTCAAGCATTTCTCCAAAGAGCTGTAGTTCCCCTTAATGGGAAATGATATTTAGAGAGCACAGTCTGAGGGCTTGGATTCCTCATAGCTACTAGATTGTCATGTATTTTCTTTTTAGTGAAAGAGCTAGGAAATACATAGTTTTTAAATGATAGAAGTGATGACTTTATACTGATATTTCAACATCAAATTTAAGACGATAGGGTTTTTACTTTTATTTTTATAACTATCTATTTTCTCTTTATTTATTCATTTATTATACTTTTAAGTTCTGGGGTACATGTGCAGAGCATGCAGGTTTGTTACATAGGTATACCCGTGCCATGGTAGTGGTTTGCTGTATCCATTGCCCCATCATCTACATTAGGTATTTCTCCTACTGCTATCCCTCCCCAATCCCCCCACCCCCTACTATTCCTCCCCTAGCCCCTCACCCGTTAGGCCCCAGTGTGTGATGTTCCCCTCCCTGTATCTATGTGTTCTCATTGTTCAACACCCACTTATGAGTGAGAACATGTGGTATTTGGTTTTCTGTTCTTGTGTCACTTTGCTGAGAATGATGGTTTCCAGTTTCATCCATGTCCCTGCAAAGGACATGAACTCATGTTTTTTATGGCTGCATAGTATTCCATGGCGTATTCTTTATCCAGTCTATCATTGATGGGCATTTGGGTTGGTTCCAAGTCTTTGATATTGTGAACAGTGCCGCAATAAACATGCATGTGCATGCGTCTTTATAACAAAATGATTTATAATCCTTTGGGTATATAGTCAGTAATAGGATTGCTGGGTCAAATGGTATTTCCATTTCTAGATCCTTGAGGAATTGCCACACTGTCTTCCACAATGGTTGAATTAATTTACACTCCCACCAACAGTGTAAAAGCGTTCCTATTTTTCCACATCCTCTCCAGCATCTGTTGTCTCCTGATTTTTTAATGATTGCCATTCTAACTGGCATGAGGTGGTATTTCAATGTGGCTTTGATTTGCATTTCTCTAATAACCAGTGATGATGAGCTTTTTTTCATGTTTTTGGCTGCATAAATGTCTTCTAAAAAAAGTGTTTGTTCATATCCTTTGCCTGCTTTTTGATGGGGTTGTTTGCTTTTTTCTTGTACATTTGTTTAAGTTCTCCATAGATTCTAGATATTAGCCCTTTGTCAGATGAGTAGATTGCAAAAATTTTTTTCCCATTCTGTTGGTTGCGGGTTCACTCTATTGATAGTTTCTTTTGCTGAGCAGAAGCTCTTAAGTTTAATTAGATCCCCTTGTCTATTTTGGCTTTTGTTCCCATTGCTTTTGGTGTTTTGGTCATGAATTCCTTGCCCATGCCTATGTCCTGGACGGTATTGCCTAGGTTTTCTTCTAGAGTTTTTATGGTGTTAGGCCTCATGTTTAAATCTTTAATCCATCTAGAGTTAATTTTTGTATAAGTATAAGGAAGGGATCTAGTTTCAGCTTTTTACATATGGCTAGCCATTTTTCCCAACACCATTTATTAAATAGAGAATCCTTTCCCCATTGCTTGTTTTTGTCAGATTTGTCAAAGATCAAATGGTTGTAGTTGTGTGGCATTCCTTCTGAGGCCTCTGTTCTGTTCCATTGGTCTATATCTCTGTTTTAGTACCAGTATCATGCTGTTTTGATTATAGCAGCCCTGTAATATAGTTTGAAGTCAGGTAGCATGATGCTTCTAGCTTTGCTTTTTTTTACTTAGGATTGTCTTGGCTATGCGGGCTCTTTTTTGATTCCAAATGAAGTTTAAGGTGTTTTTTTCCAATTCTGTGAAGGAAGTAATTGGTAGCTTGATGGGGATAGCATTGAATCTATAAATTACTTTGGGCAGTATGGCCATACTGGCCATCCTGTATCTTTTTTCTCTAACTCTAAAAGTCTTGGTTTCTAATGACATTAACATAATTACTTGCATTGCCCTACATGATATTTGTAACAATTTTAAAATAATTCCAGTGTTAATACTAAGACTATGGAATGCTGTTTAAGATTGCTTTGCTATTTTGTTGTTCTTAAAGTCTTGTTAGGGAGGTAGTCAAAGCATTATATTTTAAAGTCTCTTGAACTAACTTCTTTCCCTGTAGTTACATTTCCAACTTGATACGCAGTTTAATTCCTTTGCTTCATTTATTCCCTCCGTTTTAGGGATTGTTTTCCTTTCTCTTTTGGATTTATCTTTACATTGATTATATGTAAAACCTTTACTTGTTCCAAAGTTGAAATCATATAAGAGGAGATATTCTTGAGGTCTTGCTTCCATTCTACCCACCATTCTTTTTCCTTCTTTAGTAATCATTTTTATTAGGTTTTCCCTTATAGACCTATTATGTGTTTGAGTATTAAACAAATGAGAGTAGTTGTATTTCACCCATATTTCTTACACAAAATATATTATTTGGTATAAACACTGTCCTGCTTCTTTATTTTTTCCACTTAACAACACATTATACAGATTATCGCATGTCATTATATGGAGTGCTTCCTAACTCCTTTTTTATAACTGCATCATATGCCATCCTGAAGAGAAATTGTAGCTTGTTCAACCAGGCAGTCCCTGTTGACAGATTTTGTGTTGGATCTAATCTTTTGCTATTACAAAGAAAGCTACCATAAGTAATGGAGGTGCCTGTTTCCTGGTTCTCCTGGCCCCAAGCCTACTTTGCCCTCTGCCTCCTTTTGCATACCTAATAACTTCAGAACCCAGCAGTTCTTCCTTTGTCCCCTTCTCTGTTTCTGCTTTTCCATCCACGCTGCTCTCAACCAATTTCAGATGTGTTATTTTTGTATGAATCATAGCAGTAGCAGTGAAATCCCTACTTAGATTTCTCCCCAGTCCCAGTCTGTGCTGAATACCATGGTCAGATTCATCTCCTGAAATATTATTTTGACTATGACCTCTTCTTTCCCTACTCAAAAATCTTCAATAATAGCGTAAAAACCAAATTCCTTAATTTGGAATATAAGGGTGTTCATGAACTAATCCAAATCTCTTTTCCCAATACTTATTCTCTCTGCTTTGGTCTGTATATACATTACTCAGTACATGTGATTTCCTAAACTTCATGTTAATGCCTTTGTGCCTTATCTGTTCTTCAAACCTCCAATTAAATTCTAGAGCCTCATATACTGTTTCAGAATCCCAAGTGTTCTCCCCTGAACTCTTACTCTGTGTGATAAGTTTCAAACTTGGCAAAGACTTCGACCCCAGCCAAATGGAAAATCTTATTGACTCTATCTAGGCACTACTGTGAGATCTAAGAAATCTATTGCTACATTCATCAAGTATTAGCTAAACACCAGAACAGCATCCAAAGGTGAGGCAAGTGGGCATTTTGATTGGTTAGGGTTCCTTCTGGTAGTGACCAAGAAGGATGTGGGCATCTCTCTGCCTGGAGGCACAGATAGGAAGATATTCCAGGGTGGCAATACTTGATTGAGAGATAGAGTAGTAGACTGTGTGTCTCTTACAAAGGATAATTTATTTCCAGTTCAAGAGGAGTAATTTGAACCCTTGTCTGGGGAAAGGGGCTTATCTACTGGGCAGAAGCCACAAGGTCCCATATCCTGGGAGTTTCTACCTTTTGCCCATCAAGACAAAATGTGGCAGTATATTCTGTGAGGGCTTGAAACCCATGCAAACCTAACATGTCCTGGCCACTAGCTATGTACATGGTGGTTAACAAATCACACATTACTGAACACTACATTTTGTACTGCTTTCTTTGTGCACTTTTGTTGTCTGTACTGCCTTAGCCTTAGTTACTTACAGTTCCTTTTTAAACTTCACCATCTGGGGCTAGAACTATTTTTGGTTTATTTATTTACAATTTAACCTCCCCCTCCCTCTATTTTCAAAAGGATTTGCAGAAACTTACAAGTTTAAGGATCATGTAAAGTAAGACATAGAGAAGAATTGCATGTTTCAAGAAGGAGTAGATATTACCAGATACCTCATGATCAGAACACTATGCATGTTGAGCACTGACTTTGACTGAAATTTTTGCAGTCAAGGGTGAGGGAAACAGTGGTATACATAACTTAAGAAACAGAAGAGGGATATATTCCTCTTTAAGTGTCAACTGCTCTCTAACATAAAACTCAAATAGGGATTTGTCACAGGAATGTTGAATAAACACATTAGGTAACATAGTGATTCATGTCTTTGATTTTTACAAACATCACAGAAATACAAGTGAAATCAACACTGCTTATGTGAACTGAAGTAGGATTTTGTTTTCATTCTTGTTATTGTGAGTATACACAGCTAATTGAAGGGTAAGCTGACACAACCACTTTGGAAAGCTGTTTAGCAGTATCTACTAAAGCTAAACAAATACCTACCCTATGACCCAGAAATTCCACTGCCTGTGTTCAGCAAAAGACATATGCAAGAATGTCCATTAGAGCATTATTTAGTACTGGTCAAATAATGAAAATAACCAAAATGCTCATCAACGGTAAACATGTAAATAAATTGCAATACATTTATACCATGGAATATGGTACAGTAATGAAAATGAACAATGTATAGCTACATGCAAGAATGTGAAAGGCTCTTGCAAACATTCTGATTGAAATAAGTCAGACCCTAAATAATACATACTGGCTGATTCATTTTCTATAAAGATTTAAAAAAACAGATTAAACTAAACTGTGACATTGGAAATCAAGATAGTAGTTAATTTCCAAGATGAAAGAGGAAAATTATAGGTGCATGATGGGGCTTTTAGAGATTGGCAGTGTTCTGCTTTGGGTCTGGGTAGTGGTTACTTGTGTGTATTCACTTTATGCTAATTCATTGAATGGCACAGATATGGACTGTGTATCTTTCTATATGTGTGTAATGCTTCAACAAAAGTTCCAATACTGATGCATGCACATGTTAAAATTTCAAACTACATTAAAGAGTGTGCAATTAAAAGGAAGTCATCCTCTCACTCTAAAGTTCTATTTCCTTTCTTCAGAGTCTATCATTACTACCAGTTTCTATTAGAAATATGTTGTAAAATAACAATTATGTATATGTTTCTTTTAGAAATATCCTGTATTTCTAAAAGAAATATGCTGTAAAATAAAAATGATGTATATGTTTCTGTAGGTCTATATTCTTTTATATATATCTAGTCTATATAAACTCACTAGATATGTTATTCTACCACATGCTTTTTTTAAGTAACAGTATGTGTTAGACATCTTTTCCTATTATTGCATGGAAGCTAACAACCTTATTCTTTGTAATGACTCCATAAATTATTCTACTGTGCAAACACACCATGTTTAACCAGCCCTCTGTTAGTGAACATATAGGATTTTTCCAGTTTTTAAATATTACAGTGACATATTAAACATTAAACATGTGTTTTTACACATGTCCTTGCACACATGTATGCGTATGGTGGACTTTAACACCTTTTTGTTTGATTATTTGACTAACACATAAGGTGAATATCCCATAGAGTCAAAACCACCCTTAAAACTTCCTTAGGAAGGCTGAAACACCATATCTTCATTATTCCAGCAGAGCCTGTTTGCCCCCAATATTGGAGTACATCACTGAGTCATTGGCTCAGCACCAGATGAAGAGGTTAGCTTGTGGTTATGAGCTACATCGAATGAAATACATGTGTCTTTAAACACCACAATCACTGTGAGATGCTCACTGTACGAGAGACACACAGGGACTGAAACTTGCCAATGGAGTAGCAGAGCCACAGCTTTTACCTTATGTTCTCTCTGGGGCACAGCAGGATCATTGAGCAGAATGGTAGGCATAACCTGCTACACCATTTCAATTGTTGTCTCCTCTCTCCCTCAACTCTCTCCTCTCTCTTTCTGTCTCTGTCTCTCCTCTCTCTCCTCTTTCTCTTCTGTCTGTATACTGAGTGTATATATTTGAATTTACATAACTCACATATGCATATGGTATGGTTCCACTATGTATCCATAGGATCAATTCCAAGAAGTGGAATTTTGGCATATATATGCATGCATGATCTTCAAATCATGTACATGTGTGCATGTTGTATATATATACCTTTTTAATTATGAAAATTTTCAAATATATACAAAAGCAGATAGAACTGTAATGAGTCCCCATCACCCAGCCTCCACAATGATCAACACCCAGCCACTCTTGTTTCATCTATACTCACATCTGCTTTACCTCTTTTTGTAATATCATGAAGCAATTCACAGACATCATAACATTTATCTGTAAATAATTCAGTGTATATTTCTAAAGGATTAAGATTCTTTTTAAAAACATATCCACAATACAATAATTACATCTAAAAATGAACAAAACTTTATTAAAATCTACAAGTATCCAGTCAATATTAAAGTTTCCAGTTATATTACGGTTGTCATAAATGGATATTTGTTTAAATAAAGCTCCAAATATGGGTTTGATACTGTAATTGATTGATACAGCCTTTAAGTTTCTTTTAATCTACAGTTTCCCTTCCTGTTTTTCTTTTTGGCATTTATTTTTTGAAGAAAATGGGTACTTTTCAGTGTAGCATTTCCTATACTGGATTTTACTGATTGCACTTTTGTTGTTAAGTTTAACATTCTCAGCAATCTTCTGTGTTTTCCGTGAATTAGTAGTTGGTTTCAGAGGCTTAAGTTTCTTTGTTTTTTTGTTTTCATTTTGGTTATATTTCATATATGGTTTGTGCTCTACATTTAGAAGCACATACTATCTTATTGTTTGTTTTTGTGCTGTTAGCAGCCACTGACAATCAAACCTAGATTCATTCATTCATTAAGGGTTGTAAAATGGTGATGTTCTTATTTTGTTATTCTTTCTTTGTTAGCTGGAATATTTCTGTACATCTACTACTTGGTTCTCCAGTGGTACAGTTTGTATAAGAAGGCAGGATAAATGCCTAATTCCAAATAATGAGCTAGCTCACTGGCATCCATTAATGTAATCAATGAGTGATTATTTTCAAAATATAATAATGAATTCATGGATTTAAACATATTTTATGTGTTTTGATTAATTGTTCTTATTCATATTGAGGCTCACATTGGCCCCTCTTTGGCCATAGGGAACCTCTTTAAATTGGCCCCTGAGACCTTTTTACATGAATCTTGTAGTTTTTGAAAGCTTCCTTGCTAGGCATGATAAGATATTCTGGGATCATTATGCAAATTTCCTGCCCCAGATCTGAAGACCTATATTTTTAGATACCAACATGGTATAGTGAAAAGATCACAGTCTTTGGAGTCAGAGAAACTGGGATTGAATCCTGGCTCTACCTCATGCTGCCTGTATGGCCATGGGAAAACTACTTAATATCTACCCACTTCAAGTTTCTTCATTTTTATACATAGCAGGAGGTGCTCAGAAATTCAGTTTCCCTCTCCATTTCCTGATCTCTTCTTACTCAAATGACAGCATCATATTTATTAGGCTTCTGTGCTTAAAGCATGGAATGTTCTCTTTCACATATGGTAGACACTCAATTTTTACTTACAAAATGACTTTGAGGATAGATGCTGTCAAATAGATGATGCTAACACGTCTTGAGCTCTGTGAAGGTAGACACTGTCTCAGTGCAGCTGTTTTTTTTTAATTTCCTTTTTTTTTCAAAGTACCTAGCACAAATATTAGTAAACAGAATCCTTCTTGTCATCTCTACCCACTCCCCAGAATTGAGGTGGGATGGTGATGCCAGCTTTTAGTTGTGTTAAAACAGGAAAGAAAAGAAGCATGAATAATTCAGAAGGATAATCCAAAGCAATGAGTCACCCCAAAGTCACTCATTTCAGTTTGAAAGACATTATTTGATATATATAGCAGATTTCCCTTCTTAAATTAGCTTTAGTTACACTACTATTAAAATGGCTTTTCATTCCTTGAGGTCATAGAAGCTAGAGAGGGCAATAAATCCAAAATGTGCTGAACAAGCCACAGAAGCCAACTCGGGATGAAGTGTTTACACTGGATATTCTGCCCTGACACTCAAGTGTTGCTATGATGCTGTCCTCAACTTAGGATCAGAATTACAAAATTGCCAGGCGACCTCAACGTTCCAGCCCTGGCAGCCAGGGGAGCAGCACCTGCTGCAAAGAGCACAGCCTTTTGACAGCTAACTAAAAGATACTGAATGAAGGTGGAAAGAGTGATGAGAAAAAGAGCCACCTTGATTAAGCAGTATGCTGTGATGGCCTTCAGCTTAGCATCTATTCTAGGATGAATTGGGATTTTGGGGGAGCTCATTAGAGAATTATTTTGCCTTGTGGCTACTTTCCTCAATGTATCCAGTGAACAGTTCACCACATGACAGTATTCACTCAGAAGGCACTGACTAGGGAAAGCTGTTTGACCATCTCCCATAGGGCCTGTTTTTCAAGCTGTTGGTTTTGTCGTGGGATGGAGGCAGCTGGCTGAGGTGACTAGAAAGCCCACTGAGTTTCCTGAAAGCTAAATTTTGGGGCTATTCCCTCTCTTGGGCTGCCTACCCAGGATCCCTTTTCCCATAAGCTCCAAGGGTAGATTCCTAACACACAAAGTTTGCCAGAACTTTGAGGGGCTGTTTGCATGCATTTTCTCATTGAATCCTCATATCCAGCATGGCAAGGTATATATTAGATATCCATTTGTTAGACAAGAAATTGCAGGTTCAGACAAACTCAGTGACATGTCCCTCTGCCCACCCCAGATAGGATCAAACAGCCAGCAGATAGAAAAGTTACAATTTAAACAAGAATGTTTGACCCCAAAATGGGTGTTCTCTCAAGGATGCTGTGCTGCCTTCCTTCAGCTTAGCTCCTCTCTCTTCACAGGTCTCACAGGCACTTGTCTCCTTCCTTTGCTCTGGCTACTCTCATCCTAGGTTCCACTTCCTGATTGACCATACTTTCATTTTCAGGCGCTTCATTGCCAATCAGTCACTAATGGGAAGGCAGGAAAGAGCACAGATACCAAATAGGGGAAGGTGACCAAGACTGTGGAGGCCTGACACTATTTTTTCTCCATTTGCTCCCTGTTCATTCTCTTTTTATGGCTGGATCTGAAAGTCTCCCAGCTCTGAAATTAAAATTCTAGGTCTGTGGTTTGCCAAGGACAAATGTATTTAAGGCTTGGTCAATGAGGTCAACTATTAGAAGTAGACCCATCCCAGGAAATCTGTTATTACTGTTTAATATAATTTTGAGTCCTTGCTAACTCCTCTCTTGCCCTCTTGTCATTTACTCTGGTGGCCCTCCAAGGAACAGTGAGGTGACCCCTGGGACTCATGGGTATAGGGCTGCTAGCTGAACCCTGGACAGACTGCACCTGCATTCCTCTTATTAGCTTAACCACACACCTCAAAATTCATAATGGGACAAAAACTATGCCTCCAAATGGTATGTCTCCATGTAAGGTTGTGGTCAAATGGAAAGAAAACCTGTGTATGAACTATTTAACCTGAGAAGCAACAAGCTAATCAGACCCATGGAAGCATTATGTCAACGTCAATAAACTGTCAGGAGTAGATATTATTTAAGCACATGCTCATTATATTTAGTATCTGTATTGTTTGTTTTACTTTGTGGGTAAGCATTGCAGATATATGAGAAAAATGAGAGGAAGTTTTCATTTCCTACTGAAGTTTTACTTTGTCTCAAAAGATCGTTTTCATCACAGGGCACCTTAAAATGGGTAATAACCATTATTAAATTAAATAAATTTTTTGAAAGAAGAAAAGAGTCCAAATTTCAGTAAACACTGTATTTTAAAAATATTCATTCTCCTTTCACACTGCTTGTTCATGCCTACTTTCTTTTATATATATATATATATGTCCAACGCCTACTCGGATGTCCAACACCCACTCGGAGCCTGCTTTCTTTTTATACTAAACAGAGTTATAATAAATGATGCCCTCCTAACAGAATTATTCTGTCATTTTTTTCCAACTATTTTAGATCACAACACTTTGCTCGTGTGTATGTGTGTGTGCATGCGCATTAGCATAATGACCAACTATTTTGAAATTCGATTTAATTCATTGTCTTGGAAACGTGAAAGCTCTGCAGCTCTGGATGTTTCTGTAGGAAACCTCCTACCCTCCTTACAAGAAGGGCAAAATGAGATATCAGAGAGATGACTATTCATCTTTCCATTTATGGGCTTATTGTCTTTGACATTCTTTTTACTACTTCATCAACCCTCTGCTTAGACCAACCTAACACAAAGGACAGAGACCATATTGCTATCGCTACTGTTTATCTTAGAAGATCTTACCATTATTACCTCCTCTCCACTATTATTGTCCAGCTGGGAATATGCACATATCTTCTATTAACAGTACCACATGAGATGCATCTTAGATGTCTGTCTCTGAGCTACCAAAGATTGCCCATTTTCCCTTTCTTGGTATGGTGTCTCACTGTGTTACTTAGGCTGGTCCCAAACTCCTGGGCTAAAGCAGTCTTCCTGCCTCAGCCTTCTGAGTAGCCAGGATTACAGGCGGGTACCACCGAGTCCAGCTCAGATCTCTTTTTTTCACTAGTAAAGATTTAGAGCGAAAATCAGCAAACTTTTGCCTACAGGTCAAAACCACTGCCTGTTTTTGTAGGGCTTTATTGGCCCACAATAAACATCAATTTGTTTATATATTGTCTATGAATGTTTTTGTGCTACGTCAGCAGAATTGAGTAGTCACTACATTGGATAGAGAGAATGTATGTCTCGCAAAGGCTAAAATATTTACTATCTGGCTCTTTACAAAAAATGTTTGCCCACCTCTGCTATGTAGTGACATCTTAAATGTACTGAAGGAAAAAAACTGTCATCAGAGAACAGATGTCCAGCATAACACGTACCCCAAACATCTCAGAATGTGTTTGCGGTGTTTTAGAGGTGAAGGTGAAAGACCATCAGGAAGATGTAGCAAGAGCTTCCACCTGGAAAGAGGAAAAGGGATTCCAGTCCCTTCTCTGCCACTATTTGCATCAATTTGGGCAGATCCTGTTTCTTCCCTAACCCAAGTTTGCGCAAAAGGTCAAATGAAAGAATTTAATGAGATAATCTACAGGGCCCCTTCCAACTTGGAGATTCTGTGATTCCAATGTTTAGTCTAATGAGATTTGTTACAAGCACACATGGATACCTACAGTTGAAACTACAGGATGCTCCAATTTTTAAAACCTTTTTATTTTGAGATAATTTTAGATTTACAGAAAAGTTACAAAAACACCACGGAGAGCTACAGCACACCCACAAGCCAGCTTATCCAACGTCAGCATCTGCATAACCATGGTACAGTCCTCAAAATTAAGAAATCAACTTTGGCACATTACTATTAACTAAACTATAGACTTTATTTGGATTTTACAAGTTTTTCCACTAGTGTCTTTTTTTTTTTTTTTCCATTTCACATCCAGTCCAGCATATCCCACTGCATTCAGTCATCCACTCTCCTTAAGTATCTTCCAATCTATGATAGTTGATCAAAACAGCACCAATCAATTATTTTGTAGAATGTGCCTCAAATTTGATTTTGTCTGAATTTTTTCTTATGATTAGATTGAGCTTATACATTATTGAGAAGGCTACCACAGAGGTGATGTGTCTTTCTCAGTCCATTGTGTCAGGATCTACATGATATTCATATTTATTACTGGATATGTTAACCTTGATCACCTGGCTAAAGTGATTTCTACCAGGATTCCCTACCACGAAGTTATAATTTCCTCTTCTCCACCTTGTTAAGTACTAAATATTTTAGGAGAAATACTTGGAGAATATGCAGAGATTCTATTCTGCTTAAACTTTTGCTCACTCATTATCACATCCATTGATAGATTCCTCCTGTGGTATTTATCACTGTGGTGTTCTAATGGTGATATTGCTTTCTTCATCCCTCCTACATCTATTTAATTGGATTTTTTTTCTTATTATTCATTCAATTATTGATTTGTATTAGAATCAATTCATAAATTTTATTTTATGCTTTGAGTTGTTATCTAGTATTCTCAGTATTTATTGTTCATTGCTCAAATTGCTACAACTTTGACCATTGGGAACTTTTCCAGGTTGGCTCCTGTGTCCTTTCAATATGCCTCTATTACTATTTTTTTAAGGCTGCCTAACTTTTATTTAAAAGGGGGTGTGTTTCTGGATTGCTACAATATTGAAAGTTTGATTTTCAGCCAAGGGCAATTTTGCCTCATCTCTCAGGGTAAATTTAGTGATAAGTGGAGATATTTTTGGTTGTCATAACTGCCAAACATCGTACAGTGCGTAGTACAGCCTCCCACAACAAAGAATGTTCCTGTCCAAAATGTCAATAGTGCTGAGGTTGCGAAACTCTGGTCTAGAGCATTATTTTCTTAATACTCAGATTTATGGCCCCAAAACCAAATATTTTGAGAAACAAAAAATGCTTTTTAAAAGTATATTTTTAAAGTATTAATTTGTGCTTGGAAGAATATTTAATAAGTAATATAATAGGAGATTTTGTCTTCCATTCATGATAGAATATCAGGGACTAACTACCTTCCATCTTAAACAACTAGAAAACCAGAGAGAAGATATGAAATAATGTCTTTTAGACATTGGACAACAGATAGTACAAGAGAGTGTACAAGTAAGGTGTGAGCCCTATGATTTTCATAGTTTTATTGCCTGGAGTAATTTTCTAGGCTGCAGCAAAGAAAGGGAGGAGGTCTTGATCAGTAAGGGAGACAAAGGTTAGAGTCCGGGGAGACCACGAAGGCTGGAAGTTGCCAGGGCAAGATTTCTACAGAGAAAGCTCCAGAGATATGCAGAGGATCCCCTCCAGTCTTTGGCTGAATTCTGACCTGCAGCACATGTATGAGGGAAAAAAAAAACTATTTTGGGCAGTGAAAGGCCATGGGAAAACGATAAACTGAAAAATTAACAGGGCTCACACAGATCTGGAAATAGACCTGTAATACCTGGAGTATGAAGTAGAATGTTCAAAAGGATATTGTCTTAGTAGTAGGGCTTATTTATTCCTAGACTAAAGGCTGATATGGACCTGCCTGAACAAAGCTTAAAAGTAAGCCTTGAAAGAATCAGATTCCATATAACTTGACTGTATCCCAGAACAAAACTCACTAATATTTTAAAGGAATGCAACAAAATCCACCACCCAACCATGTAAAATGCACTTTACACAGCATCCAATAAAATATTATTGGCCATGCCAAAAACAAAACCCCTGGGTAATATGATTCTTAGCCAGGAGAGATGACAATAAAAATACACTTAGAAATAACAGAGATGATGGCATTAGCAGACAAGAAAGTTAAAACAGCTTTTATAAATATGCTCTATATTATTATGAAGGTGGAGAAAACATGGATATGACTAAGAGAAAAATGGAAGATATTAAAAAGCCAAAATCAAACTAGACAAATACAATATATGAAATGAAAAATGTGCTGGATGAGGTTAACAGTGTAGAAACTGCAGCAGATTAATTAGCTTGAAGTCATAGCAATAAAAATTACTCAAAATGATAAACAGAGAAGACTAAACAAAAAGAACATAACATCAGTGACATGGGACAACATAAAGGGATCTAGCATGCATAATTGGAGCAGCAGGAGGGTAGAAAAATTTTTGAAAAGTAAGTCTGGGAAATGTTTAAATTTCATGAAAACTAAATATTTGTTTATCCAATAATCTCACTGAACTCCAACAAAATAAATGTAAAGAAAATTACATCATGACACATCATAATCAAATTATTGAAAAATAATTGTTGATAAAGAAAAATATTAAAAGCAACCAGAGGAAAAGAGACATGTTACATAATGAATAATAAAGATAAGAATTACATCAGACTTCTTGCCAGAAACCATGCAAACTACAAGACAATGTAGTGACATCTTAAATATACTAAAGGAAAAAACTGTCATCAGAAAGCTAAACCCAATGAAGACATTTTCAAAAATGAAGAGGAAATAAATACTTTTCGGACAAAAACGGAGAGAATCATCATGAACAGATAATGTACTACAATACTAAAGGAAGTTCTTTGCACAAAATGAAAAGGATAATAAATGAAAATTTATATCAAGCAAGTTTGAGTCCTGGGACTGGTAAACATGTGAGTATATATAAAGACAGTTTAAAATTATTTGTATATTCCCATTAAATGAAAATTGTTAAAATGAAAAAGAATAACACTGTAGTGTGATGTAATATGTTTCTACATTTTATAAATGTAGAAATAAAATGTCTGACAACAATAGCATAAAGGACAGAAGGGGAAATGAAAGTATTATGTTGTAAATTCTTTTTTTTTTTTTTTTTTTTTCAGAAAAAGAAAGAGAGAGAGGAAGTTGTTTTTTTTTTTTAAGACAAAGAAAGAAGTAGAATAAAAGAGAAAAAAGGAAGAAAGAGAAAGAGGGAGAGAGAATGAGAATCCTGCTCCATTGCTCAGGATTTCATTTAAATCTGTGAAATGCTTATGCAATTACTAAAAAGTGATTTATTTCCTATTATGTGATCACTTTTAGAATAGGTATGATATAATATTGAAAA